>VZTA01006640.1:0-16089 GCA_013398855.1 Mohoua ochrocephala | reverse complement strand
AAAAAAAAAAAACAACCCCAAAAACAAAGCAGTCGAATGTTGGTCTAGGGGCACGTCCCCATAGGATTTGGGAAAGAAAAACACCAAACCGCATTCGTTTGGTGCACCTCGAGCAGAGCAGCGCCTTCAATTAAAACCCATTTCGACGGAATAAAAAGACACTCAATCTTGGATCCAAAATAACTCGGGAATGGCGGCAGCACCGCCCAGCCCAGGGGCATTTCCAAGGCAAATCCAACGTGCTGATACCCTCCCGTGAAATGCTTTTCTGAGAAATCGCTGGCAATTCCCTGCTGGAGTTTCCAGCGGTGCCCGTGAGCAGCCCCTCTCAGTGGGCACCTCCTCAGGGTCACCCCTGGTGCCACCCAGAACTTTCCAGAGTTTGTGCAAAGGGTTGTGTTTGTCCTATAACCTAAATACAGGGTAAACTCCCCTGCTCTTTTCCTGTTTTCCCCTTTTCTTTCCTTGTTTTTTTCCCTTTTTTATCAATTCTTGTTTATAAACCAACGTGTTCTGCCGTCTGCTTGGAAAAGTCTTCGTTTTTCTCTAATAAATCCAAGGAGAAATGATCCCTAATTTTAAGGCCAGAACATCTTAGGAGCCTTCATGTGCCGTGACACGACCTGGGAAAAGGAAAAGGCGAGCCCTGATTTCCAGCGCGTCCCTTCCCTTTGCACCTCTGCCCTTCTGTGAGCTCGGGGGATGTTGTGGGAGGTATCCAGTGACATCTCCGTGCTTCAGGGAGCTGCGTTCCCTCTGGATCCTCTGCAGGATCATCCCCATCGTGTCTGGAGCAGTCCCTGGGGCCTCAGGAGTGGGACAGACCCGAGTGCAGCCTCCTCCCCCAGCACTGGACAATGAGCTCTCCGTGCCCTCGCCTTGTGGTGGTCACCGAAAACTGGTGTCCTGCACCCCAACAGAGCTGCAGGAACCCCTGAGGAGCCTCTGGGATTGTCAGATTTTAGGGTGAGTCAGACCCAAGCACAACTTTTGGGGCTGCAGCTCTGGATTTCAGCACTGAGCTGCTCAAAACCCTTCCCTGCATCCACACCACGTTGTTTTATTATTCTGTGCAGTGCAACCTGTGGGCTTTTAGGGCTTGACTTCCAGAAAAGCTGAAGATCCAGGGCTCCTGCTTATCCTGAAGCCACACAAATCCCCTCTGGATGTGGCAGCAGCTCCAGCTCCACGAATCTCTGGGGTCAGCACAATGCTGCCTCGCTGCTCAAAGCTCTGAACTTTATTTCTGAGAGGTTGAACAGTGCCTGTCTCAGCCCCACAGCCAAGGTCCTCCTCACAGGCAAGCTTGAGCTCCTCAAACTCACTTCCAGGAGGGCATAAAAAAGTATTTAAAGAGAATTTATTCTTGCCGAGCAACAATAGCAATAGTTAATCTCTTATATTAAAACCTTTAATGACTTTGGGGACTTATGAAACCATCAGAGCCTGTTTAATGAGGGCCTGCTCTGGCCCACGCTTTTCAAAGCCGAAATCTTTAATAGAGCAGAAAAGAAATTCACAATTCAGAGAGGGGGTGGGACTGTCCAAAAATTTATGGAGCTGTTTGGTTTGCAGGACTCCCGTTCCTGCTGGGCAGTGCTCTGATGATGTATTAGGGGAACCTGTCAGCAGGGCCATGGAGCTTCATGATGCATTGCAGCAATAAGTCGTTTGTAATACATCATCTGCAGCAGCTGCTGGCCCGCGCCGCGGCCTCAAACCAAAATTAGGCGAGGATTTCAACGTGCACCGAAGCCACTTTCTTCCTCTCTGCCTTTCCCTCCCTGTCTCCAGGTCCTTCTCTCCCTCTCGCTCCCAGCCTCACCCTGCCAATAGCAATTTGCTGGTCATTTATTCATCCCGGCTCTCCCGTGGAAATTCCTTTTTGGTGGAACCAATGGAGCACAATGCTCGGCTCCCCGGGCAGGAGGATGAGGGTGGCTGCAGGGGATGAGAGGTGTAATCCCTTCAGACTGCAGCCAGCTCTGACAGGGACCAGAGCACGTTGGAGGGGGCACAGCTCAGTTTTAGGGGTGCAGGGCAATAGAGGGTCTGGTTTGCTGTCACTAATTAAGAATTAGCAGTTAAGCCCCTCTTTGGCTGCACCCTGATCTTAATTGGGATATTTTTGTTCTGTTACCAATATTAGCAATTCTCGCTAATCCATGGGAACACCCAAAATAACTTCATTAACTGAGGTAAACTCCCAGCCAATGCAACGATTGATGCAGGAGCTGTTAGCAAAAGGCTCCCTCACCTTCCTCACCTCTGCCCAAGAGCTGGTGCCAGACACAGGCAAGGAAATGAACCACTGGAGTGGCCAGGTAGCACCCCAAAAATCCCACCACCACCTTTCCAAGCTTTTTCTGCCTCTTCTGCTCCACTTTGCCTTTACACACGTGGCGAGCAGACCTCTGGAAGCTCATCAGATACCCTGAACCCCTTCTTATTTCTCTTTTTTCAGCCTTGAAAACTCCTTTTGCTCCGTTCCTCTCCTGCTGTTTTCTTTCCAGGGGTGAAACCTTTCAGCGCTGACTCTCACCGTTCCCCAAGCTCGAAGGTGCTCGGCGGCACAGCCAGGGCGATGTCTCCCCGTGGGACAGAAGGGAAGGACAATTGGGACCAGATGTGGGTGCCTGGCTGTGGGATTGGGACTTGCCCCAGAGTTATCTGCTGCTCTCCTCAGCGGAGCTGGGCTCAGGAGATAATCGAATGCTCGGTGAGGAGCTGCTGGGTACACTGTCCGTGCACACACACTGCACACCTTGTTGTGTTTCCAGGGATTGTTTTGATTCTGAACTTTTTTTGCTGAGCATTTCATGCCCTGCACTTATTAAATCACAGCCCAGCGGAAAGCAAGAGGGGAAAATCACATCCATGGCTTGTTACCATGCATGAGGCATAACCAAGTGCTTCAAATCCCTGAGGGGATTACTCAGGAATCACCAGGCCACCTGGAGTTTCATTATGGCCCTTACAAACAGGCTTTTAGCAAGAAGGATGAGGTGGGGAGGGGAGAGGGGTCTTCTGTTTAAGCCCTGAAAAGAGACGAAGTTCACAGAGCTGAACAATGGCTCAGCCGAGTCAGCTGAGCCCAGGGGCTGGAAAGGATTAATCAGAGCGAGAAATGTCAGCTCAGAACAAAACCCTCAGCAGAGTGGCCAAGCCACAAGGCTCGGCAGAGAGCAGCCTGAGTCACTCCCAACCACGCAGGACCTTTCCCCCTGCCCAGGCTGCGAGTCAAGAGCTTGGGTTGGAGTCCAGCTCCTCTTTGCTCTGTCACCAGCTGGACCTCGAGTCCCGTCTGCAGGAGAGCCCCTCTCCCACTCCCAAGTATTTCCAGGCCCCTTGGTTATCCCGGGAATCCTCCTCTGCCACATCTTTGCCGTTTGGTTACTCACAGGAGCCAGGACACAGAAGCACTTGGCATTTTTGGAGCATTTTTGGATGGAGGAGGATGTTGCTTTCATCTCCGTGAACATCTTCCTTTAGGTCAAACATTTCCTCACACAACGAGATGACCCAGCTGATTTCCCAGTGCTTTGTCCTGCTCTTATCTAAATTAAACTCCTCACTTTTTGCACCTTTGTAGATCTGTGTTATTTATGACCCAAACATTTCTAACGTACATATTTGGAGGAAAAAGTCCAAAACATGAAACCAGTTCACCCTTGAACTCCTCCAGTTCGCTCCTTACTTTTTCCCATGAACACACAATGGCAGGACTTTGGAAGGACATAAGGTAACATTTTGTAATATTTTGCAAAGTTGCAATAAGAAATCTTCTGGCCTGCGTTAAGAAAACAAATAACTGGCTACGAGGATTGTCTTGGACGTCACTTTTGATTAGAGTTAATCCCAGGTGGGGAAGGAATGGATGACACATCCGTGAGAAATGCTGGTGCTGCTTTCAGCCTGGGCAAGGATAATCCAGGGGTTTACAGCTTAGGAGTTTATCTGTAGGAATCTATTATATATTGAATTTATAAATACATCCAGGAGCTCTCAGGAACTCTTAAACAGCCTGTCCCTATCACAAAATGTTTGTTTGCCAACCTAGACAAGAAATCCTGGAAGGATAAAAGGGATTGATGGCACGGGATGCCCTCAGCCATCAGCAGGATAACGCAGGTGGACAAACATGCAGAGCCGAGGATCCAGAGCTGGCCAGAGCATCCCTGTTCCCTCTGGACTGTTCCTTCCAAACCACTGAGGATTTTCATCCCCTGACAGCTGAGGGCAGTGGGGAATCCTGCACAGAGCCTGGGGGATGCTGGATCCCACTGTGCCTCTGACCTGCAGCACCTCCCCTCCTCGGAAAGGAGCGTCGGGAGTGGGGAACAGCACACGCTCCACAGGCTGGGAATTCCAGCCCCAGGAACCCTAAGGGGTTTTTCCCTCCAGCTCCACCTTTATCATGTTCTGGAGGATAGAAAGAATGTCCTCAAATACCTTTAGTGCTGGAATTAAAGTCCTTCATCACAAGCTTTCAGCTGGATGCCAGGCCGGAGCTGCTGAAAGAAACCCAAGCTAAAATTCTCCTTCTGCATTTGTTCTGTCACTCTGTTAAAAGGGAACAGCTGAACAAATTATCAACATTTTGTGAGGATTAGGAAAATTGATCCAGGCTGACTCACTGCGTGCCTCTACAACCCCGAGTCATGGTAAAACCCAGGAAATGAGACTGGGACTGGAAACGGTGAGAGAATTCTTGTGTTCCTGGAGCATCCTCCAATGCCAGATTATTGGACTCGGTTTTCCACTGGCCCTTTACACCCTGGCAGATGGCAGAACGTTCTTGCCCCAGCCTGACCATTTCTTTTCGAGATGTTTCCCTACAGGTTTTGTGACTCTGTGGAAGCACAACTTCTTAATTCGATTTAAGCCGTGCACGCTAAATATCAGAAATGGGTCAAAAGTTAAACCATCATTACAGACCAAGTGTTACTGAACTGTATTTCATCCAAACCAATGGATAATGAGAACTTTTAGCCCTGTCAGGACACGTTGGGGATAGTAAACGAGATCTTTACATTGAACAACTTCAAGGAGAAAGAAAAAAATTCCTGAATGTGTGCGAAATAATTTATTTACCACTAAGGAGGGAGCAGGTACTTTGCATGTATTCGAAGGAAAGAAAATGTGTGCGTTCCCAACCCTCGGAGTTAGCTCGCAGTGTTGGAAGGGATGGGATTTATATTTGTATCTTATTCAAATTAAGGAATTCTGGCCCAGAATTTTCCATAGGCTTTGTTCCTGCCCTGCCTGTGCTGGAAGAGACACAGCAGCTCCTGCGAGGCTCCTCCAGGTCACAGGGTTACCTTCAGGACAGCCCCAGCTGCTGGAAAAGCCTCACCTCAGCGCCAGCTTTCAACATTAGAGACATCGTTATAATTAGAGAGGAATCTGCCTGCAGAGGCCACTTTGGAGGCTGAGAATTTTGGCACAGGGGACCCGAGGGAATGGCCTGAAGCTGTGTCAGGGCAGGGTTAGGTTGGATATTGGGAAAAGGTTCTTCCTCCAGAGGGTTTAGGTTGGATATTGGGAAAAGGTTCTTCCTCCAGAGGGTTTAGGTTGGATATTGGGAAAAGGTTCTTCCCCCAGAGGGTTTAGGTTGGATACTGGGCAAAGGTCCTTCCCCCAGAGGGTGTTTGGGCACAGGGAATGGTCACAGCACCAACCCTGCCAGAGCTCCAGAGGGATTTTGGTGATTCTTGGGGACGGAGCAGATGGACTGGAGGATCCCTCCCAATTCGGGACATTCTGGGGTTCCACAAAATCTCTTCCTTCACCTCCTCAGTGGCAGGAGCAGCCACCGCACCCCTCCTGCCGCACTGCCCGAGGCCAGGCTTTGATTTGAGCCCCGGGGCTGGGTGAATAATCGATAAAAGCCCCGGTCCGTGTCGCCGGGGCCGGAGGAAGCCGGGGAGCATCAGCTGCGCGCCCGCTTTGATCCCCGCCAGCCCCGGCTCCAGCGAGCCCTTTGTGGGCAGGGATCACCTGTCACAGAGAATGGCCACAACCCTGCCCTGCCCACGGGAGGCCTTTTGATGCGGCGGGTGTTGATAATTAGGGCCTAATTGAGTGATTAACAGCCCCAGCAGCTCATGCTTTAAGGCCACGTGAGGTTCGAGCCTTTAGGATGCGTTTTTCCAGCCTCATCTTTCCCCCAGCAGCTCGCTGGATGTTGGCCCCGGGCTGGGATGCTCAGAAATGTGCAGAGCCAGCACAATCCTGGAAGGTGATTCCCCCTTTTTTTTTTCTCTCCCGAGTGCTGTAATCACTTTCCCCGAGCCACTATTGATAATAACAGGGGCAGGAATAGGCTCCCATTTGCCGGGGCTCCACAGGCCATGAAAATCCCTCCAGATAGACTGAACTTAATTAACTGAGCCTATTAAGGCAATATTAAAAGAAGCCTATCTCAGCGGGCTCTCCCAGTGGGGAGACACAGCAGAGCTTTCAATTTAGGACTTATTGCAGAGTTCTCCTGCTGCCCAGCTCCGTGGGCTGCCTGGGAGCTGCTTAATCCACGGCTTGGGAGTGGGGAAAGACAGCTGGGAATGGGGGGGATATCAAAGGAAATCGACCTGTAATCTATTATATGCTCACTTTGTGGCTGGGGGGAAAGCCGTATAAATGGGGAGGTTGTTTGGCCCTGAATGAAACAAATGGCAGCGTGGAAATGGTTAAAAGTTGTAAAATAGGACTTAGGGAATCCAAAGAAGCTTTTCCTGAATGATTTTGGCGTGTTGCAGTGCAGTAGTGAATAGATTCTTACTAAAAAAAATGCAAAATTCTGCATAGAATCGAAGAAAATCTGCAAAAATTCAAAGAAAATCTGCATAAATTCAAAGAAAATCTGCATAAAGTCTGCATAAAATCTTCCTGCATCTCCTCCTTTCCCTTCCTCCTCCCCCATACATAAGTTAAGGACTAGTTTTGATCCCTCTTTGCTTCTCATGAAATCTTGGTGCTGTCTCCATGCTGAACATCACGGCTGGATCATGTTCCTGGCTGTAGGAGAATAAAACAAAGGGAAAATGTTGCCTCTGATGAACGAGGAGCTCTGTCCTGCAAACAGAGCTCGAGGAAGCTCCTGAATTGCAAAGCTGCAGTAAAAGTAACCCAAAAAATAGAACGAAATGTGTCGATTTTGCCTTGGCCCAACCTGCAGATGGAAATGGCGTGAAAGGTTCAACGTAATAATATCCCCAACAATAACTCCTGCTTCTTAAAGAGAATTTCTTTAATTCAAAGGAAATTTAAAGCAGAGCCAACGCTGTGGAATCGGTGATTGTGTTAAATGGAATGGATGGGGTCGAATCCATGTGGGTAAAAACGTTTAGAGCCAGGGGAATTCTGGTGGCAGCCCAAAGCCCAGCTCTTGTCAGCAACGGGCATCCCTGGAACTGTCCAAAGCCAGGCTGGACGGGGCTTGGAGCAACCTGGGATTGTGGAAGGTGTCCTTGCCCATGGCAGGGGGTGGAATAAAATGGGCTTTAAGGTTCCTTCCAACCCAAACCGTTCCATGAATCCTTGATTCTACGATTCAAGTGTTTTTTGGGATGGGAATCTCAGTTTTATTTGTGATGGTTGTAGAAAGAAGCTTGAAAATATGACCTGCGTTGACTGAATTAATCAGGGGAGGGTGAGAGGGGAAATTTTGCATTGCTCCGATATAAATCCCAGGAGTTTTCACTGAAACAAGTGCTTTGTGTAGAAATGGAAGATTTCTACCTCCACAGGCTGGATCCATGCTCAGTGAGCACTTCCAGAGTGCCCCAACCCTTAAAATCCCTAATTATTATTTGCGTGGATAATGTACCAGACGTGCGTTTGCACCGCTGATGTTTTATTTTTAGCCCAAACAAGAAGGGGGCTGCAAAGCCTGGGAGCCTTCCCCAGTTTATTCCAATGGCTGGATTAAAAATAGAAGATCCTCCTGGAGAACGTCTGCTCGGGGCAGCCGAGGGATAATTGTGTGTGGCTTCAGTTTGTTTGCACAGGAAAACCCGGGGTAACCCGAGAGTTCATTACGAGAAAAGCACAGGCCTCCTGCCATCCTCTAATGGCCTCTTACAGCCCGAAATGCAAAAAATTTACAAGGGAAGCCTTAAAGAAATGACAGGAAAATCTGAGCAGATAACGAAACTGGCAGGGAAATTAATAGAAGCCTTGGGTTCTGTAATCCGCGGTGATTAATACCTTTTAGTTCCATGATCCTTGGTTTCCACTGGAATTGATAAACTACCAACTGTGGCTTCTCTGCTTTAAATCAGTACCCCAAAAAATCTTAGCTGGCCTTGCTGGCCTATTTGTCATCTCGTTTCCAGCTGAAGGTTAGACAGAATTCTTATGAACTGCTATTTTTTTTCCCAGTTTTATTGGAATTTCTTTTTTTATTGCCATTGTGATGCCCAGAAGATGATGGCGTGAGCAGCGTTTGGGATGCTGATCCTGTCCAGCATGTGGATAGAGCCAAGAGGTTTAACAATGGTCTTGCCAAATTTTTTAGGAATATCTTAAGTCGTCAAAGACAACCCTTTAAGTTGTCTTCAGGGTGTCAGCATAGGCACTGAACTTTTTTTTGCAGATTTGAAAAAGAGAAAATTAAAAATCTGTGGGAAAATCAAACGGGGAAAATGGAAATGTTGTCAACATGCAAAACGGGTTAAAAATGTGTGGTTCTTGTACGGTTTCAAAGTGTGCTGCACTGCAAATGGAATTCTCTGCTCTTCCAGGCTCCTCCTTTGCCACTGGAACCATCATGGAACCATGGAATGCGTTGGGTTGAAGGGACCTTAAAGATCACCCAGTGCAACCCCTGCCACGGGCAGGGACACCTTCCACTGTCCCAGGCTGCTCCAACCTGGCCTTGGACATTTCCAGGGATCCAGGGGCAGCCACAGCTTCTCTGGGCACCCTGTGCCAGGGCCTCCCCACCCTCCAAGGGAAGGATTTCTTCCTAATTAATTCCTACTGATGAGCTGCAGTTTGTAGGACAGAGGTTTATCCAGACCTGGAACACAAACACCCCAACACTTCTTCTGCTGGGAATTTTATTCCCCATCAATGCCCCTTACCTGCTTTAACCTCCCGTGCTGGATGCAGACATTTAGAACATCTATTAAACGGGGTGGGGCTGCTCTCAAGCAGAATTCCTGACCATTCATCACCACGAGCTGAGTTTCTGTTTCAATTCTTACTTTTCAATGCGCTGCCACCCTCTTTGGGGAAAGCCAAAAAAACCCCCCGAATCTCCCACGTTTTTGCTGCACGCTCCCATCCTCCATTTAGCTCCAGCCCATTTTCCTTCACACTTGCTTGGCATCATGGAAATTCGATGGATGGCAGTAATTCATGGTGGTGGAGGTGGGAGCTGGAGGTGTTTCTGTCGTTGAAGCACGAGATCGCTTTCCCAGTGCCTGCCAAATCCTTCACCTCCTGAGCTCACCGTGGAGCTCCAAAGCCATTCCCAAACTCCTGTCCTGCAGAGCTGGCATGGCTTAAACCCTTCCTCTCAAAGTGCTGTCACTCAGTGATATTTAGATCCCTGCTCCACACTCATTATCCCTCCCCAACTCTCTCCTTTGGAAAACCAACGCGTCCCGATGAGCCGCCCTTGTGTAAACACATCTCCCTTTGTAAGAAACAAGCCCCTAATTCAGACCTATGTCGTGTTTATTTTTGAACATGGGGGTTTTTTTTTTTCCTTTTTTTTTTTTTCCCCCCTTGTCAGGGACTGTGCAGCTCGACCTTAGGCTCGACAGGGAAATGTTTATCCAAAGAGTTAACGCGGATGAGTAATCCGGGACGCTCCTGCCAGGGCTCGGGGGGTGGGATTCCCGTAAACAGCCAGGCCCTTTGAACTCAGGGCTTTTATTTTATGTCATCCTCCAACCACTAAACCAACACGCCACCGTGGAGGCCTTCCCCGCTCAGCCAAAACACAGATTGAGCCATGGAAATTGAAGCTGGGAGTATCGTTTGGGGGGGACCTCGTGTTCATCACCTCGTCCTCTTTAATTCGCTCTCTCCTGAGCTCAGCCCAGCGTTGTTTGTGTGCTGCAGGGGTTGTTCCAGCCCCAGGAAATCTGTCCCGGCTCTGTGGAACACCGACAGACAAGGACACGGAGTGGCACAACCAAAGAGGTGAAAAATGAGGGAGAATGGACCATTTGTGTGCATAAATCTCCTCCCGGTTCCTTCCCTTGGAAATTTAATCTTGGGCTGGTTGTTCCTTATCTCCCTGCTCCTGGTTTCTCCCTTCCCTCTGAGGGAGCAGCTCCTGGGCCGGTGGGATCACTGCTCTCACCCTCCTCGGTAATTGTCTGTACAGATCAGAACTCACCCCTTTATCTGCTGATATCAATTATCAGCCCTGCCACAGGGTCCCTTTAAAATCATGATTTAACGACGCCGTGTTCGTTCGTTGCAGGATACTCTTACGTGCGCCATAAATAACAATAAATATCTGAGTTTCGAGCTGACCCTGAAAGCCCAGTTCTGCCCATTTTTAGTGCCGATCACGGGCATGGATTTGGGAACTGTATCAGTGAGCTCTTGGAGATTTTCTGTGGACGTTATGCAGCTCAAATTCCCCCTCGATATTAAGACCACGCAGAGTTAGGAGACTGAGGCCTCCAAGAAATAATAGGAATAACGTGGATATTGCATAACCATCCCCTTACACTGGCATGAGTCACTCCTAAAGTGCCCTGTATATCTTTCAGGGTGGATTAAGGGTACGAGACAGGGGGAACCGTGAGGGCTCCTACAACGCTCCACAAAGTCTCCGAAATGGGAAAAGCCTTTTGAAAACAACTCTGAAAAATAACCATTTGTCGTCTGCAGTAAATAACTCGGTCACTGGGGAGGTCAAAAGCTAAAGGCTCCCATCCAGGGCTGGGATTAATGACCTGCAAAACACCAGTTTAAAAATAGGCTCTTCTCCCACTTCGAGACAGGCAATAACGAAGCATCTCCTGCCGTTCCTTAGCCAGGAATAAAATTCCAGGCAGGAAAATGGGCTTTGCAGTGGATGCACGGGGATGAGTTAAGCAGTGATAGAATGAGCACTGTGTAAATCAAGGGCCAGGGCCACTCCAGCCTGTTCCTTACCTCGTTGGGACGTGGCAGGAAGGTCCAGAGACACCTGGGAGTCGCTCCCTGTGCCAGGGACGATGGGGAGGGAAGAGGCCGCGATGCCCTCCCTGCCCACGGGGTGTTGGTGTTGGTCCAGCATCCCGTGACAAGTCATAAACGTCCCTGCCCTGGACAAATTTCCATTGCAGAGGGGGAATATTTATGATGAGGCTCAAAGGTGCAAGGGGAGGCAGAAACCCAACCTGTCCTGTGCTGGGAGGATCGATGAGGTGACTTAGTCCTTCACGGCCTTGCATGCTCGTGGGCTGGGCTGGGCTGCTCAGAGTCATTTTTCAGAGAATTTGGTGTCTCCCAGTTTGCCAGGATGGATTTGCAATATGTCAGGATATTTTTAAAAAATAATTAAATTAAAAGTTACTCTCCTAGATCTGCTTGTTTTGCTTTAAATGGGGTTAGAAGCCACGACTAAAGGGACTATTTCGTGCCTCAAACAGCAAAAGTGGAGGCAAACTGTGAGTGAAGTTCTAAAGAGACCTCTTTTATTTTAAAATTACTGTAGAATGAAACACGTTCTGCCTTGAGTGACCCCGCAGATGTCTCTGAACTGGGCTGATTGCTCCAGGAATATCAATCCAATAAAACCTGGCTTGAGGCCACTCAGGAGCTGTGAGACGATATCACATATTTTGAATTTCTGATCATTTGTAGAAACAAGAATTCCAGTGTTGTGACCATCCATTTTCACAGCATTTTCCTCACCTGGAGCAGCTGAGCCCATTCCACGATTCCTTCTGCAAAGTTCTTGTCTCCTTCTTTTTGCTCTGTTTTCCTGTTTCTTTCAACCCAAGCAAAACAAAAACTCAGGTGGGGAAATTTCCAGCAGATTGAGCTCTGCTGCTTCCCTCTCCCGCCCAGCACAGGACAGATGCTCTGATTTTCAGCCTGCAAAGAACAAAGCTTCCCCCTGGCTTCTTTATTTTAAACAGGAGAGGCCACCCACAGCTCCAAACATGCCTATGGAGAGGAAAAATAAATGGCTGAGCTCCTGGCCAGACACGGATGTGCAGAGCGTATCTGAGGAGGAGAAACTGTTTGGAAAAAGCCATTCCCATCCCACCCAGGTGCTGCCATGGATGGGGCAGTGGGGAATGGCACGGAGAGGGAGCTGGGATGGCAGGGGACCATAAATCACCTCAGCCCGAGGGCAAGTTCAGCAAGCCAGACCTGGACAGATGTTGGAGAAGGGAATTTGGGAAGGTTTCAACACAGAATTCCAGTTTTTGCTTCACAGGAAGGCAGATCCGGCAGTGCTCCACCGGCAGTGCTCCATCCAGCTATGGCTTGTGGCCGTAACATCCAGTAAAGACCCCACCACCAGCCTGAACCTGCAGGTTTTTCCCCTAAAATGAAGCAGAGGAGGGTGGTTGGAGCTGCCACAGGGCTGAGCGTGTTTGGTTGGCAGCAGTGCCTTCTCTGGGTGGGTTTGGGTCGGTCATGGTGAGGTGGGAGCACCTCGGAGCGATGCTGAGGCACAGGNGGTTTGGGTTGGTCATGGCGAGGTGGGAGCACCTCGGGGCGATGCTGAGGCACAAGAGGTGTCTCCACCTATGGAAACCACTCATCCATGAGACAGAAGAAGGAATGAAACCGGAGTGAGGAGCCAAATGTTCATTATTTCCACCCCTCGGCTCTTTTCTGGATGTCTCCTCCACACTTGGAGCCACGAGCTGTGTGTCTGCCTTGCCACGTGTCACTCGGGGGAGAATTGTCACCACCAGAGCTTCGGGACTTTGATTTTACGCAAGCGTTTTAAAACATGGAGAACACCCAAGGCGGATGTTGGATCTGGAGGTTCCCTGTGCCTGTTCGTGGAAGGAGCCTCCCTAATTCTTGTTCCTAATCCAGCAAGGAGCAAGACTCGGAGCCGGGTCCCTCCGAGGACGGTGTTGGCTTTGCAAGTCAGCTGCAATTTGAGAACTGTTTGAAACGGTGTTTTTTTAAAGGCTGTATTTTCATGCCTCGCTTCTCCACACCGACAGACAAATGGCTTTTCCCTTTCATGGAAAGTTGGGACCCACCTCCAAAAATGTCCTTAAACTCGGGCTGAAGGAGGTAGAGTTGGCAGCACCACATCCCATGGCTGCCTCTACCACCACATCCATCTCTTTGGGTCAATATTCAACCCTGGATAAAGTTTGGATCTGAGACTGGAGAGCAAAATTGCAGCACTTCTATGTCAGCCTCGCTCCAGGCAGGAATCACTCAAAAACATCCAGGTTTTTACTTATTGGATGTGAGTGTCCCTCTCTGTGTGATATTTGCAGTGATTTTAATCTCGCTGGTGTTGAAGGTTTCCTCTAGAAAAGGCCAGACCTGCACTGGGTGAAACTGGATCTCAAGAGGGGCAGTGGAGCAATATCAAAGCAGGTCAGCTGCAGATGGACCTCAAATCCCCAAGGATGAGTTCATTATCCACCGAAATTTGGTATATTTTGGATTGAAACAGGTTAATAGCAATGAGAAAGGAAGAAAATTAGTACAGATCCTGCTTAATTAATCTGGCAAATAATCAGCCTGAAACTGCCTCGGAGAAGGGGTTGAAAGGTTCCCAGAGGAGCACCGGGGGTCTGGGGCAGGCATAGGGTGGGCAGCTCATCGAGTTCTGCTCCAGCATCGCTGTCCCAGCGTTGGTTTTTCCTTTCATTCCTCTCTCTCCCTATCCCAGTGCTGGATTTCAGGATTTCCATCCCTATCCCGAGCTGCTGTGGAGTCAGCTGGTGGCTGGGGAGCAACTCAGTGCCAGGGATCGATGGTTGTTGCCCGGTTTCAGAAATCTCCTTTTATTTTACCCTCACTGGCAATAATTAACCCAAACGCATCCATACTGTGCATTATAGTCTGCAAAAAAATAAGTGCATAAATTCTTGATGAAGAATTCATGATTAAGAATCATTAAGAATTATTCATAAGCGAATAAATTGAATAAATTGTAATTAAGACCCCATGAAAGTGTGGAGAGTGCAGCTCAGAGGCGCTCAGAGGTCCGTGTTATTCACACGAGGCCATGGCCACTGTTCAACCCCACATTTCTTGTTAATTCATGAAACCCTTAATGAAAACCTTGAGCTGAAGTGGCTCAGTCCCATCAAAACCAGATTTTGGGGCATTTTTTCCACCTCAAGTGAGACAAAACTCACCTGAAACCTTGTCCAGCCTGGTTTGAATGTGAACCCTTGTGAGGGGGTCAAGTATTAGGAAAATCCAACTCGGAGCTGGAATACAAATAAGGAAAATAAATTAATGCTCATTAAAATTGTTACCTGGATTTCCATATCAGCATTTCCCCGAGCATGCAGTGGAGG
The DNA here is from genome assembly GCA_013398855.1 of Mohoua ochrocephala. Classification (NCBI taxonomy): domain Eukaryota; kingdom Metazoa; phylum Chordata; class Aves; order Passeriformes; family Acanthizidae; genus Mohoua; species Mohoua ochrocephala. The sequence goes on along the minus strand of VZTA01006640.1, from coordinate 1,618 downwards.
AGATAAATAAGAAGAAGATAAATAAAAATCCATTTGGATTCTGGGGATGTTTCTGCCAGTTCCTGTTTACAGAATGTTTTCCAAAGCCCTGCTGCCTTTAGGGCGGAAAGAATTCCTATAGGAAATCATTCGATTTGTTTTCATTTTATTTATTTGCTGACTTTCCACTAACCACGGAGGCTGAAACTCTTTGGGATGCTTGGAAAAAAACAGGATGTTTCTTCCTCCAGAGCGGCTCCTACTCATCCATTTTCTGTCCCAGATGATGTCAGCATCATCTGGTGACGGCGTCATGGAGGTTGCCCCAGCCAAGTGGTAAACACGAAAATTCAGCTTTAAATCACGTCCAAGTTCTTCTCAGCTAACAGGACTCCAAATGAATTGGATGTGTCTCCTCAAAGTCACATTTTTGGGGGTTTATTTTTTGTCTCGGAGGTGGCGGTGGTGGCACTGTTTGAGGCTGACCCAATGAGAGATTCCTCGAAGGAGTTATATCGAAATCTTTTCTCCTTTTTTTCTTTTTATTAGCAAGTGAATGGGTGAGGAGGTTTGCAGAACCAGACTCTGGGATTTCTGGAGGTAAAAGGACCAAGGGAGAAAGTTCATTTTTTTAAAAAATATCACAAAATGTAGAGGTCATGAAGAAAAAAACCAGAAAGAGGTTGATAAACTCAGCCAAAAAAAAAAAAAATCAGCATATGGAAATGTGGGGGTATTTTTGGAACTTTCACTGGAGACTTATTCACAGATCCTGAAACCAATCTGCCTTTGAAAAATGCAGAGCTGAGGAGCCATCGGGGTGACCTCGGCTCTGGGGCGTGCCGGACACGTCGCGCTCCGTCGGGAGCACGCGGAGGCAGCACCGGGAGCCCGCCGGGGTCGCCTCCACCCACCCAAAACCCACCCGGTTACGCCCCACTGCAACCCACCGCAGCTCCTCGAGTTGGGGGAGTTTCAGAAGTGCCCTGGGTCCAAAAACCTCACCGCGCGTGAAGCGCAAAATCAAACCGCCGAGTTCATTTTATTTCCATTCAATCCCACCGTGGCTATCGCAGGAGCTTTGGTTTTATTATTGCTAATTCCAAGCATAATAAATACGCTTCGGGATCTCGGCTGATTTATTATCATTTTAAACAGGCTGATATTTGCAGCTTTGCATGAATTTTCGCAGTGATGTCTATTTCCAATCTCCAGCCTTTCTTTTCGTTTCACTTGAGACGCCCCATCGGTATTAAAATCCAGTATTTAAAATATAATAATCACTTGCCCTGCTTCATTGGATATCTCTTAACTCCCTCAAACCGAGGGAATACGGGCAAGATTTGTTTTTTCTTGTCACCTTGTCAATCTGGAAGTTTTTTCCAAAGGCAGTTGGAAATCACTGAGCTGAACCACTGAGTTTTATTCAGGTTTCCGAACATTTTCCGTTCCGCTCATTCCTTTTTACGAGTTCAGATAATGAAACTTGGTGGTCTCTTTATAACCATTTCCACTTTTTGTTTGCAGTTTGTAGAAATTCCATATATTATAGGTCCTGTTAGGAATAATTGATAAGTTATCGAATCAGGAATGGTATCGATGTTGAACCAAACCAAATGCTGACTTTTTTAATCTTTCT
>VZTA01006626.1:64288-96142 GCA_013398855.1 Mohoua ochrocephala | reverse complement strand
GGGACCTTCCTTTCCCTGGGGTCCCGCCCAATAAAACCTACGGTTGTCTGGCCAAGAGCCACCTCCTAAGCCTCTGGGGGCGCCCGGAATCAACAATGCGCAGGGAGGTTGCTGGTGACCATCGCCCTGGGTGCAGAACAGCTGGCTAGCAGGGGTCTGGCCCCACCCGGGACCCCTCAGTGAAGGGATCCTTTGGAACACGCTGCAGCTGCTCTCACCCAGCACCACAGAACCTGCGCAGGCACGATACAAGGCGTTTCCTTGTCATTTGTCTCGAACCCAGACAACATACTTCTTTCTTCCTGCCATACCATGAGATCTGTTCCAGGTGGCCTTTTATCTCTTCCTGGTTTTTCCACAACATAGGAATTCCTCTCTTACAGCAATTATACATGTGTTTCAGCAAGTAAAACTTGTGTCTGTGCTGTCTGGCATATGAATAGTGGTTGTATTCGTAGCACATCGCTTCTATCCTGACTGTAGAATGCAGTGTAAGCATGAATGGTGTGCAATTCCCTGAAAATTAGGAAATTTTGCCTCCGTTTCTACAGAGGACTCGTCTAACAAAGACATGAACAGCTTGTGGATGCTTGAGAGTCTCCATAACTATGTTAGTTGTTAGAGTTTGAATGCAGCAAGGTTGCCATATCAAAAATGGGGTAAGAGCATGTAAACATAAAAGTAAATGTTCAGATGAGAAGTTTCAGTACACCTAACTAGGAATTTAGCATTTCTTTGTGCATATCCAAGGTGTGGTATCTTGGAAATGCGAATTCCCCACCACAGGTTCTGGGCACCGGAATGCCATCTAAAATATTTCAAATTCCACTATTACTATTCTGATGTTGATAATCACTGTATTTATACTATCTGATTCACTTCTCACCTAAGACTTTCCACTTGTAAATGCTAAGGATGCACATTAGCCTTTTTTTTATTGTTGTTCATTGTGTGGTAATTATGCTTATCAAAATACACTCTTTGCAAGAGGCAGTTAAAATGCAAATAATGGCCCTTGTATTTACTGAAAGAAAATGTGGTTACATCTCAACATACTCCGTTAATGGAATCAGAAAGCAAGTTCTGTTTGCTCATAGGCTTTAAGTTTGCACCAAATACTCAAATGATTAAACCATCCTTTATAAGTGCAAATCCATTCTCTTTGCCCCCTTGTAAAGACAGTGATATTAATATAATGAAAGGTGAGAGGGTAGCTTATGTTTGTTGACTACTAATTCAGCAGTATAGCTTCTGGAAATTTTTGTCCTTTATTGCTGCTCAGGAATTTATAACCTGAAGAAGCTGGTGATAATGGGCTTTAAGCCTTACAAACTCCCCAAACCACTGGATTAAAGAATCTGTTGTATTCTATGTAGTCCCTGAAGCACACTTTAATGGTTCTGCTGAAAGGGTATCAATCATACAGGAACCGTTCCACAGAGTTACACTGAGGCACTCCAAGATGGTTAAATGTTTTCATTTTCTGTAATGCAATACATTTGTAAAACTCTATCTAGGAAGCCTAGCAATTAGAATCTTGGCAGCAAAAATTATGCAATCCATTTTGCTTTGTTTTTAATTTCTGTAACTTTGAACTCCTAAGTTTTATGGAGCTCTCCTTTTTTTTTCAGACATTTTTGTTTCAGCATTTTCTTTCCTATGCTTTTCTATTCATAGGTGGGAATTGGAAAGCAGGTATAATTTTCCTCTCATCTATAGGTGTGATATTTTGTTGATTTTTTTCCAGACGTGATCATTCATGCTGGTTATCCCTGTATGCTGGAAATTTTTCTGCTTTTGGTTACCCATCAGAAAATTTGTATGTTTTCACAGGAAATATCGTAAGGTATTCTGTTTAAGGAACTTACCTGACTGTGAAAGTTAGTATTTATTACCTATTACTACCTCTTATAAAACAGTGCAAAAGGATAAAAATCTAGAAAATTTTAATCTGTCAGTTGAGTACAATTTCAATTAAAAAAGGAAATGCTAAAATGCTATTTACTCCTTAAGCCCTTCCAGAAGCTTTTTCTGCAGTTAAATTCATAGGCTACTCAATTCAAAACTGTCTAATTAATGACTGTCAACTGATATCACAATCATGACAGTGAGACTATAATCAACTGTAATATGTGAGGGAAAGAAATCGACTGTAAATGTTCAAAGCAATGTATTTTGGAAAAAAAAGTCGGGAGTTGCCTCATTTTTCTTTTCAAAGGCTTTGCACAATGTATTTAAATAATATGACCAGATATAATAGTTTACTTAGAAAAACTCGGAATTGGGATATCAATTTGCAACCACTAATATGGTATTTTCAGACAGGTTAGCCTTCTAGTTTGTTTCACGGTTTTAAGGAGGTTTATCCTTTAAATTCTAAATTCTGCAGATTTTTAGAACATGCAATTATCTGCTACCGGTTCTCTCTTCTGTGACTCACATTTCAAAGAATAAATGCAATAATCTTAAATAATAAGAATTACAGCCAGCGTAATTCTATAAATTGACATTATGCTGTCAGATAAACTCTAATCCATAAGGCTATTACACCAAACCTTCTGTTGTTTCCGAGGCCATGAAATAAATGAAAAAGAGCCAAGTTCTCTTATACTGCATAAAAGCACAGGAAAAATTGTAAGTGTTGGCAACAATGATTGAGGCTAATGTTTCTTGAAAACATTTTAATTTTTACAAGTTACAGTGACAAGATTATATCATTAAGATAAATGTATTAATTAAGATAAATGTCGTATGTAATAACATACTAATGTTTTTCTATGGCTTTAGTTGCTCCAAGTTGTTTGGTGCTTTTCCATCCAGATACATCACCTTGAAGGCATCAGAAAGTTTAGCTAAAGAATTTCGCAGCAGGATTTAAAAACAACTCAGTAGCACAGAGTCCACGTTCACACTGGTACTCCTCTCCCTACAAATTTTTTGGAGGTTGAGTGTGGTTTTGCTTGGTTTCTTTTGATTTTGTTGGTTTTTTTCTCTAATGGAGATCTGCCTGTCTTCTTTCTCTGTTACAGTAAACTCAGGCTTTAGAGTATAATTCTGAGATAGCTGTAATGTTGTTAAAAAGGGGCATAATTTCAGTAAGTATTTTATTATTATTATATACTGTTAATTCAATACAATTTTTCTGATTAGTTGAAATCTGCATCTTTCTTCACTTGTACAACACAATAAAATATTGATTTATCATTATATCAAGACTCTTAAATAATTTTCTGGGAATTTATTTGTGCATACTTGAAATTATTGTTTTCTGGTTTAAGATTTTGAAAGTGCACCGTAGTTAATTTATTTTTCTAAGATATAAAGTGTCTTCATCATCTTAGCTCTCTTAGCTCTAACACTTCTGTTTCTCCCTCTCTTTGATTTGTTTTCTTCCTGAGGCTTCAACACTGTTATGTCAGGAAGTGGAAAAATGAGGCATGTATTTGTCAGTTCTTTCCATTTTAAGACTAAGGAAAGTTTCTATTATCCAGCACTATTAGAACACATTTTGGAATAAAACAAAAATTTACTTTTTTTTTTTTTTTTTTTCTAAATGTATTTTATGGACATTTCTTTCAGCTTTCTAAAAATTACTTATTTGTTGACATTTGAAAGCACTATTTATAATTGCTTACTTGTGCAATTCCCAGTACCTAAACTATAATCTTGAGAACAATGAATATGAACTTAATTGATTTCAATTCCAATTGAGAATTGTGCATGCCAAGTGCTGGGTAAATGTCATGATCATTTTTAGATAAGATGCTCACCTTCATTCCTGCCTATCTGTGTGCCTAACACGGTGTCTTTCCCTATCAAAGCTGCAGTTGCTTTGGACTTACAGGCTACAGGCACAAATCTCAGCCATTTTTAGGTTCCTTGTTAGAACAAGACTCGAGTTCAACAGACACTTTCTGTTCCCTGATTTGCATGGAAAGGAAACAAGTAAATGTGTTGGAGATTGCCATCCGCATGCCGTGCTCCAACATATATTTCTTGTGGACAGAGAGGGGACCAGGAGCTCAGAGTACACTGCAGTCACTGCCAACCACTAAGTGCAATGTAAGAATTCAAACCCAGACACAGCAGAATCCTAAAAGCAAATCTGTAGAAGTTATACACAGGTAAGAAGGAAGAATCCACCTCCAAACAGAAACCCCACACTAACACTCAAAAATAAGTTTCTGCATTTAGTTAACACTGTAAAACAAACAAAAAAATATAAAACCAAAAGAAATTAAGACTATGAATTTTTTAGTCATGTTAAGGACAGTAATTTTACTTGTATTCACTTACCTTATCTGACAGGTGGGAGTCAGAAGTAAACTATTTTATATCTGACTGAGAAGCAGGTACATTGGGAAGACCTAGGTTTGTGTTCATTCAGTTCATAACTATAGTAATAATTTCACCATAATTAGCAATCTAATTGCCTATATTAAGGGTGTAAATCTGCAAACACTTGTGCAAATGAACTCTACTTCAGTTAACACCCCAAGAAGAATTACTTCCTTATTTACACATGTTGTGACATTTCTATCTGATCCTCAGCTGCTTTTGCTTTGTTGTGTATAAATGTTTCCATTTCAATTGACTTCTTTAAGTCTGGAAAGTTTTTCTTGATATAAAGTATGAAGTATATTAAAGAAGGTAATACATTTCTTAATCTCCAAAACGTTCCTTCAAACAAACAAGCAAACAAAAAACCCCAAACAACCCCTCCTCACATTACCAACAACAGAAAAAGACATCTTATACCACGTGGCAGTAATATTAAACACAGCCTGCTACTCGTTTACCAGCAATTACTGTAAGAGATAGCATTAACCTGGCAGGCTTCTTACTTAGCTGATGAACCTTTTGCCATGTTGGAAAAGAACCATGCCCCCTGCAATCCTTGTTTTACCACATTTTATTTTAAAAATTAACCACCAATATTACCTCTCACCATACTCATTAACAGTCTTTAGTGAAAGTGCTTACTAAGGACTTCTTGAAAGTCTAAATACAATATTTTTGCTGGTTTTTTTCCTAATACAGGATTACATAGGTCTATTCAGAGGTTTCAATAGGACCAGAAATGTGGTTTGTGGTTTGTTTTGTCCCTAGTCTCATTCTGCTTTTTACCTATGTATTTTTTTATTGCTTCAGTCAGCTTTATAAATATTGAGTCAGGACTCATTGGTCTGTAATTCCCTGAATCATCCCAAATACCTTGGTAATAAAATAACTACATTGTTTGAACCTACGGTTTCTTTCTCTACTGTCATAACCGTGTGACTGATTGCAGATCTTTGTTAGTAACTAAGCCATTTCATTTTAAGTTCCCCCAAAGAACTCTCAGGTGAGAACCATCTGCTTCTTTGAATGTTTGTTCCTTAATATATCACTTTGAGCTCCATCTGACTTCTCATTATCTGACAACAACTCATCTTCATTACCTGAAGAGAGCAGTTCCAAATCACACATCTTCTCAACTTCCCCATGCTGGAAGTTGACACAAATCAGTCATTCCACATCCTTGCAAGATGCTTCTCCTTAATTTCCCTGTTTTCTTTTTTGAATCCAAAGGGATTCAGAGATATATTTTTTTCCTAAACTGATACAGTCAAATTATTCTAATTTGTGGTTTATAATAATATTAATCTTTCTTTTGAATTCTCTTAATTCCCACTTTGTATTCCAATCTTTAAAGGTGTTTCTCTTTTTTTTTTGTTTTTGGTTAATATCAATTTCAAGTCAATATGCATGACGAAACACTCAGAGACTGAACTCCAATCAGAAGAGAAATATCTACTCTCTGATGGCTATATTTTACTTTCAACAGAAATCCCACTGAGGAGCTTTGGCAGAATATTTCTCCAAAGCAATTACAAATCTTTATGTGGTACATAAAATATGGTGACAGATCTCTATTAATAAAGACAAAAAGGAATAATTTTACTTCTTTGTCCTTTGGGCTCCAGGAACAGCACCATAAACAACAAAATTGAACTAGCAAACTGTAAAGGTTATTTTTTAACATCCATAACCACATAGTGGAAAACCAAGCTTGCCACATATGTGTTATTTCTCACTTAAAAAAATATTCTTTTTGTTAACACGTATCTAACAAAATTTACACCTTTGGCTAAAGCCTCTTATCCATTATATATTTTCATTGTATGAGTCACAAATAACACAATGTCAACCTCTTAGTTGAAGAAAAAAATGTTCCATATAATGAATTCCATTATTTGAATCTCCAGGTCCAATATTTCAGGTCCTTTAGCATGCTGAACTATTTTAGCAGGTGTCCTGAACATAAATATAACAGGAATATATGCTAGAAATTTCTTGAGTTGAAATTGTTGGCATTTGGCAGAAAGAACAGGATGATGAACATAATACTCTGAAAGGAAACAATCTTTTTGAATGTCGAGTTCTTTCTAAGGAGATTTCTGCCTTCATAGACTTTATTTAATGGTTTGAAATACTCATTGATTGATGTAGTTTGTGTGTTTGTATGTTTATTCCAGACTTCCCATGCTACATTTTGTCTTCTGAGTTATTCCAGCAACCTGTTTGTAATTCCAATTTTTTTTCTGACACTTTCACGTTCAAGCTTTTATTTGCCAAATTGTCTGTATCAGGAGCATGAGGACATATCCCTAATTGTATGGAATGCCTTCTGTGTTGTAAAACACATGCATTGTGACTTTTTTTTTCCATTAACTAATGATGCATATTTTTTAATGAGAACACGGGCAATATTTGGTTTGGGTTGGTTGGCTGGTTTCATTTGTTGTCCTCCCATTCCTCTTCCCCCCAAGGTTAGCTGTTTAGTTATCAGTCCTGGGTGATAAATCATTCAGAAGTTTTCTAGTCACTAGGGAGAGTCGTTCAGGTTGGCTGTTACCTCTAAGAAGGATGTTTTGGATAAAAATGAATGAAACTCAGTGCGAGCCATTTTTCCAATAAAACCAGCCAACTTTTATAAACAATCTTCTCTGCATTACTACTATGAAACATTTGGGATACAGCAACTGTTTAGCTAAATATTGACATATTTCAAAACTATTTGAAATAGAAAATGAGTATCATAGAGCTTTCAAGATGCAAAGGCAGTTGGCAGATGTCTAAGCCACAGAGGAAAGCTGTAAGAGAACAAAGAGTGAAAACTATGACTCTGAAGCCTTGAAGATATCATCTTACTTCACCACTGTGTAGTGATTCAGGTAAGTACTTTCCATATATTGAGTTTTAATACTATTTCTTAACTCTGATGTACAATGAACTATTGGATACCAGGATTATTTGCTTATCCAAATTAAATTTTGATCACACCTGATCTAAGACAGCCCTGATGTAAGTGGGAAAGAAGTTGTATCAGTTGACTTTCACAGATCTGTTCCAAATTCAATTACTTTATGGCATTATGACTTTTTTCCAAGCCTTTTCAAGTCCAATATAAACTCTGAAAATACTAATAATATCTAAAATTATTTTTTCTTGAGTTTTTCATTACTAATGACCTCTAGTATTTTTCGCTAAGTTTTTTTTTTTGTCATCAGCTCAAAAAGCAAAGCAAAGTCAGTTCTTTGTGTCTCTTCAGATAAAAATTATAGAAACATTGAACTGTGTTGGGTATACATACACTTTTTGTGTTAAAGGAGACTATACACATAGTCCATTGCTATGTGTTCAGAACCTTGACTGCAGATGTCCAAAGACATGCAGGATTTCTGATGGAACGGAAGAGAAACCAGGTCTGAGAAATCCACCCAGAGCTGGGAGAAATGACAAAATCCTTACACGAGATATGTATCTTTCAAGAGGCCAGGAAAGTATTTCTTAAAACATCTCAAGTGACCGCAGACATCTACCTTCAGTCAACGGTATCTTATCCATGCTACGTAACAAATGCTTATGACTGAGCTTTTACCCGGTGTTGAAGAAAAGAGGCTGAAAATCTTTGACTGAGAAAACCAGCAAGTAACTTGCCTATTAGGGAGTAAGACTGTTTCCTACAAAGGGTATTTATTCCTGAAGGCAACCAACTCACAGGTGCATGAGAATTCAACAGAATAGTAAAAAAAAAAGAAAATAGCTACAGGTCTGTATACCAGACAAGGCAACTTTATGCAGTACTTTTAAAAACAAATAAATAAATAACGGCAGAAATGCTAAGATATGCAATTTCCAAGTGTCCTCATGAAAACATTAGACAGGAAAGGCATGACTGATAAGTGCTTCAAGTCCATTCATGAACACATGATTAATCCCCTTTCAGTAACCACCTTAAACCAGGTGGACCTCATGCGATCAAATTTGTTAATTTTGCAAGTGTGATATTCCTTTCAGCTGCACTTTTTGTCAATTTGATGTGTAGACAAGGCCTGTATAACTCTCTCCTTTTCACTTTCAGGTAATAGATTCACTCTGTAAAAGCTGTAAAGCTGATATAATATATGCCACAGAGAATTTACACTCCTGGGAGGGGAATAATTAATATACTATACTCTACTGCAATAGCGTATATATGTAGGAAAATAGAACATAACCAGTTCTGAGTTGCTTTACATCTTCTGGACTCCAATGCAAATAGATACATTTTCTCCTTTATTCCGTTCCTCACTGGGCCTTACCTGACAGTTCTGCAGTGACTACAGTACCCTGACACTGCAGGGTTTGGCAAAGCAGTACTGGTACTCACTCTGCAGAGCTTACACTGCTTCAATTGTTCTGCTCTGGTGTATTGTGAGCCTCGTGTTGCAGCACATACACAAATTTCTCATTGCCTTTGCTGATTTCTAACGACCCAAAACCTAAATGCAATCTGAACATTAAGCTAAATGCATTCTTTTCATGCTTATGTTGTGCTGAAATCACACGTGGTTGCTCTCATTCTAACAGTATTGTTCCAGTGAGCTTCAGTACACTTACTGTTCAGTATTTTCTCAACTTCTAAGAAAAAGTAATTAAGTGCTGTCTCAAGGTTAGTAAAGATAACATAATTTCAGTAAAAAAAAAAGGGACTAATTACGTAAAATCAGATTTTCCCACTATTATATGATATCCTGCAATCAAAGCCATGCAGGACTAACTGCTAAACAAGGTTGAACCGTGGTAAAGAACAGGCATTTTACTTTATGTGAAAGTAATTTTCCAATTATGCTCATATATTTCCTTTCTCATTTCTCTATTGTCTCAGAAAACTTTGCAAAGAAAGTGTCACATGTAAAATTCAAAAGGATATAGAATTTTTTTTGTGACCGATTATTAAATAGCAATAGGACAAGAGGACATAGTCTTAAGCTGCCCCAAGGGAGATTCAGGTTGGACATTAGGAAGGATTTCTCCACAGAAAGAGTGATTAGATATTGGAATGAGCTGCCCAGGGAGGTGTTGAAATCACCATCCCAGGAGATTTTTAAGGAAAGACTGGACATGGCTCTCAGCGCCGTGTTCTAGTTGACATTGTACTGTTAGCCTATAGGTTGAACTTGATGATCTGAGAGGTCTTTTCCAACCTAAATAATTCTGTGCTTCTGTAAATAATTTTAAAATTTTTGATTCTAGTAAACATATTGCACAGGATAAGAATTTAGATGTAAGGACTTTACAAGCTATAATTTAGGGAAGCAGTTCTAATAAATCTAAAAATAGAAACTAATATTGCTACTGTAAAAATTACAGTTGCAGAGTCAACATTACAAAACAATATATGCTGCACAATTTGTTATTTCTCCTCCTTTTTTCTTTGCAGAGTATCAGGCTTATATAATATCCACGTGGCTTCCCTTTTCCCTCATAGCCCAAATATACTTCATGTCTCTAGCTCTCTGTCCATCCAAATCTTTTTCTTCCTCCTTATAATCTTAAATCTTCTATTGCACTCAAATGCAACTTTTGTCTGCACGAGGTCAACAGAGAGAAGCAGTAATGACATGTGTACCCAGAAGCAATCAAGTATACAGCTTACTAACTGAGTCATGCCAACATGTCAAGTCTACTTTATCTCTTTGTAACACAGAAAGCTCTTCAATTAATTTGCTTGTTACAGGCATTCGGAATTGGATATTGCTATTCCTTGATGTGAATCAGGAGGCAGTCAAATCTCATCTTCACATTTGAGTGATACTTAGCTAAAACATCTAATTACTGTGGGCTTTTAAACCATGCAGTTTTCTTCTCAGAATGGGACATGTAGTAGTATATCTATCTGGGGCTAATTCTAAGAAATGGACTTGCTCAAATCCTAAAAATTCAGCTTCAGTTGCTGCCTAAACCTGCAAATACCTAAGTTCATGAGCTTCTGTTTCCCTTGTGGTTATAGTGGGGTTTTTTCCCCATAATCTTCCATATTTCTGCTCCTAGATGAAGCTGATTATCAGCTGATCAGCTTCCAAAACCCATCAGGACTTAGAAATTCACTGCTTCTATTCTGAATCAGTCTCCAGTGTAAGTTTTCAATGTCTAACTCACATAAAGGACAAATACAATATTAATAGCCTAGTAAGTAGACATTGAGATCAGGTATACAAAACCCAAACAAATTAGAATTTGTGTGCTCTAGCTATATGCATCCAGTACTTACTAGGATCTAGCCACTGGGAGATAATCTCCTGTCATAACCAGCAGAGTTCTCTTCATTTTTAGAAAGCTGTAAATCTGATTCAGTTTAGAAGATCACCTTTAAATTAATGAAGATTGCTCCTTTGAAACCATTATGAGGGTTTGATACTTTCTAAAGCCCACTCTCTAACCACCTACAAACAGCAGTCCAAAGTAAGATCCTTTTGAGCCCCCAGTTCCCAGAAGATAAATGGTTACTTAGTATGTCTCAAACACTGATAACCAGATGGCTGAGAAACCGGACAAAGACTGTCAGTAATAACAGACCAGAATTGTTGGTAATAGTCAAGGACTGCTGGTATTAACATGCTGTGAGAAAGAACAAGTTTTGGCTGGAGAAAGGGGGCCAGGGGGAGATAGGGCAGCACTTTTCCATGAGAAAGAAAAACACCACAATACAGCCCAAGCACAGGAATGCTTGGCAGGAAGTGGACATGGACTATACGGTGGCATTGGGACCACCAAAGACCCTCAAAGCCCTCTGACCCCTTTCTGGAAAGGCCTAAAAGAACAGACTACATACAACTTCTAATTAGCATAGAAAGCAGGAAACCTGTCTTCGGAATGGAGAAACTTGTCCATAAAAAGATACCACTCATGGCCCAGGCAGCATCCCTGGACCCTGAACATCTCATCAGCTGGACCAGTGCAACTGGATTGCTGCTTATCACCTAGATCGATGCTGAAACCAGAACTGGCATCCCCTCAGCTGGGTCAGCTCTGAGACCAGGATCGGCATCCCATCAGTTGTATTGATGCTATAACAAGGGCCAGTGATTTCTTTTTTTACCCTCTCTTTTTCTCCTTCTTTTCTTCTTTTTTCTCTTTGCCTTTCTTTGATTCATCTCTCCCTTTCTAATTAACCACTTTAATTTCTCTTTTCCCTTTCACCGTACCCTTTTATCCAAAATCCACTGCCGTGTGCCTGATTTCTCTTTTCCCTTGACCCTTTTATTCAAAACCCATTGCCACATGCCTAGATAGAAGATCAGAGACTAACAGACCAATTTCCATGCCAAGTGTGTAATTTACTAATTAAACACTCTCAGTGTTTGCGGACCCTCTGACTTTCATAGTTCCTTTTGACTAATGAGCATTTTTGAATCTTAAGTGTTTCCTTCCTTTTAAGTGTGGGTCATGACACACCATGCTTTCTAAAGAGAGGTGTAGAGGTCAAGCTTGTGTTTGGAAATCCAAGTGCATAGCAAGGGCCAATGTATTTCACCTCTAGATTTTCTTTCTTCTCTGCCTTATTTGGAACAACTGAGGAAGTACATCTAACCCATGGTGCAGATGATCTATTTAACATTACCCTCTGAGGTACTATGAGCTAAATGTCTTAATAATTAAGTTGTGGAACATTTCTCTAAAGGAAATAAATACAGACTTGGTAGAGTTGGAGTGGTCTTGCTGGGAAAAATATGAGTGGTCCCAAAGCTGATAGTTTAGATAACAACCTGTTGAACATCTGGACTTGCTTCCTTGTTTTGCTGTTCTGTGTATATTCCAGTGGAATAGCTTCAAGAAAAGCCATAGCTTAAAAAACATTTGGTTAGGATGTCTATTCCAAACATGACAATGGACATACATGCTCCTATGTCTGCTCTTCCACAAGTCTAGTTGTTGTTCTAATCAGTAGGTTAAGCCTCAGCCTTATGTTTTCGGGGGTCTAGGATAGAAGTCTGACCCAAGAAGACAGACAGATGAATCCCCATTGCTGCCCAAAATTAGATGCCTACTGCTGTAATGAGGTAGAGAATAAGTCCTGTCCTTCCCCTTGGCAATTTGTTTCTTCCAACTTCCCCTTGTTCAATTTCATAGTTTCTGTGAAATAGACAGGAATGTTTTCTAGAATATGAGTTGGTATTGTGCAGAATGATTAAGTACCCCACTAGAGAACTGCATTAAGTCCTGAAGAGACATGGAATTTGCTTGTGTTTTTCCACCACTCCCAGTTATCAGTGTACATAGAAAGTGTTAGGAGCTTAATTTCTCCTTCTATAGATAGGCATTGATCCTTGAAAGCTTACTACTTGAGCAGCGTACAACTTGGGAAAGAGATTTCATAAAGTGAAAATATGCCCAACAATTAGGCTCTTCCACGTCTAAAATCTTTCATGGAATAAGCCTAAGCAGTTTGAAACTGCTTCGGTAAGTTCTTCCTATGAGGAGAAACACCTTGCTGCTTAGTGAGGTGTCAGGGGAGGGAGGAAGATTAATTTATTTTTTTCAAAAAAAGCCCAAAGTGCAATTGGGGAAAGGGTGGGAGGTCTTTCAACCATATTTTCTTTATGGCTTTCATCAAAAACCAACTTTTTATATCAAAGGGTCATGCCTCGAAGCACAAGTAAACATTTCATTAACCAGGCTTATGTAATGCCTATTAAGATCTGCATCGTGCAGAAGAGAAGGAAACAAAAGGTTCAAATTGAGGCTAAAGAAAAACTGAATTTTCTCTAAGACTACATGAAGATACTATTTCAAGTTATCTTTTTAAAACTTGATTTGATAAATTTGTTTTAAGCAAATACATCCATAAAGTCTGACCAGTTTATTTTACGACTGCTCAAATAAAACATTCTCATATACCAACCTGTCCTTGCAAGTTTCAAGGTTACCTACAACAGATTAGAGCTGTCAAGCCTCATGATGCTTATTATATATTGTTTCTCTTAAGGTTTCCTATGAAACTGTTAGCCTTTTCCTTTGACATTTCCTGTTCTGCATGGCTGAATGTACTTATAAGCCACATATTGCTTTGAAGGTAGCCTAAGTAGTGCTCGGGTTAAATTAATTGCTAACAAGTTACACTTATTGAATTGCCTTTGTTTACACCGCAAAAGAATATTGTTATCCTTGGTGGTTTCAATAGTTTCCTTTCAAGTAGCTCATGTATCAGCATATTAATTATTTTCTTCTTAATAGGAACATTGAGAGATTCTGTTCTGGATTCTAATAATGTAATTAATTAATTATTTTTTGCACATTAAAAAATAATAAAAATGAATGTACTAAAAATGGTTTAAATATTTGTTTCATTGAATGGGGAAACAATATTTCAAGGCACATTTTGCCTAATTATTCTGTGAGAAGATATCTATAGGGAGAGTACTAAATTTCTACAAAGTATTTTGCAAAGAATGGCGTAAAGTAAACAACCAGGAAAAGAAATGGAGGAAAAATAGCTAAACCTAAATGAAACAATATGGCCACTAATGCATACTGTAGATTTATAAAATTATATCCATTATTATCTTTAAGTGCATATTTACAGTTGTCTCATTTTTACTATTTGCTTGGCTGAATATTTTTCTGACTTTTCCCCCTTACAGCTAATGAAATCTTTAATGCCAGTATAATTGCATAACTGATGTATTAATTTTTTTAAAAAGAAAAAAATTGCATAAGAATTTTCCATAGAAGACCATAACTGTGACAGTTAAACTGAATAGCTGTGTAAACTACATCCACAGAATTTATGCTCCTAAGGCAGATAGAATATCACAGGATAGATCCTCAACTGCTAAACTGAACTCTAAACTGAATTTCTGTAGTTGATAGCTGGATAGCAATTTACTTGAATTGTGCATCAGACCCCTCCTTGGCTAATTTTCCTGGTATGAAAGCATGGGATCTGTCTTGCAGTATAATGAAAATATGGAGATGTTTCTGTTAAGCATTTACATTACTTGTTCACAATGGCAACAGTGCACTAAATGGGTTGTTAATACAGTAAATTTAAAACAGTGTATTTGTTGCTTTCATAAAACTTTATAGTATATGCGATACTTTTGTATAACTTTTATAACCCTCCACATCTCTGCAAGAGGCCAGTTGGCTGATGTTAAAGGAATGTGTAAATTTTCTACATTGCTTCCCCTAGAGTATATGGCAAGAGTTCAATATTTGCAGCTGACTCTATTTAGTAGACAATAATTCAGAATGGAAAATTACACAATACATACAAGTTGACACAGTTTAACATAATTGACAGTTTGCTGAGGGACATCCCAGCAGGATTAGCTTGCACAGGGAATAGCTGTCTGTCTGAAGGTTAGACTAAGGGCACCTATGAAACCACGATATGCAAAGGTACGGCAGCTTTGCAGAGAGATTGCCTCTCTCTTGACCTCATTGCAATAAATACAGAGTGTCCTATATTCACTCTCTGGGCACTTAAGTAGCATAAAAATACAAACAACAAAATGTAAATGCTCCTTTTATTGGGATATAAAACTATCCTGTGAGATATTAAAGCACTCATAACACATTTGTAATGTTTTTAAAATGCTCGAGTATTATTCAGAATTTGACAGCTGGATAGTGCAGCAACAGCAAGAACTGAAAAACACATAGCAGCTCTTGTTCTACATTTATCTTAGTAATATAGGTACACTGTTCATTTATGAGCCTTACTGCAACAATATTTTTGTGCCTTTTGGCAGTGCATAAAAACGGTGAAAAGAAACGTAAAAATCTGAGAAACATAGCAAGTGCTACCATTTTGAAATATGTTGCTGTGTTTTATCTAAGGAAGGAGGGTAGAGAGGAACCTTGGGCCAAGGTTTAACAGCAGTTTACAAAGAAACCAACTGTTATAACAAATATGTCAGAAATTATTTAGACTATGTTTTTACAGAAATTCCTAGCCTGAGATGTTTGATAACTACATAAATAGTAGATCTGGGTGGATGTAAAGCTATGTTGTTGTTGCTGCTGTTTGATTTTTTTTAACAATGTTCCCAATTTCAGAATGCTCAGTATGGAATTCCGAGTAATTATTAAAAAAAAAAAAATTCACTTGATAGTTCCAGTTATGAGCTGAGTCAAGCCCTTTACTTCATATCCCCTTTATTTCAAAGAAAGAAATATATCTTGGGGTCTATCTTTGAATAGAAAAGTAGTTCAAGAAGGGTAAAAGCTATAGCTGAAAATGTCTTACTGTAGTATTGATTGCTTATTTTGAAATTCAGAGTCATCTGAAATGTTTGCACATAACTTGTCTAAATACAGCCAAGTTAAAAAAAAAAAAAGGTACCTTGATAAAGGGAGTGAAAAAAAATTCAGTGGAACAAGTGGTACTTGTTCACTAACTTTGGGTAATTAAATACTTCAGTAATTTTAAGAGTGTTTTCCCGAATTATGATTTAGAATATTTTATTTTTTAATCATTGGTTTATATATTGCATAGTGTCAGGGATCAGATCCATAATTAAAATTCTTAAACAGGAAAAAACCACAGTGCTTAAATGGAAGATGGAAATTAAAAACAAAGACAAAAATAAACATTAAAAAAATTAGGTGTTCACTCTCCTGAAGTAAAGAGCACAACTTCCAAAGATATAAGTAAGACAAGAACTTCACTGGCTGCACTACACTGAATAGTTAGTTTGGCAGTACTTAAAGTTTCAATGTAATTACCAGGATGCATCAGTGTAACTGGCACATTAAAAAAAAAACCCAGTCCTTGTATTTTCACTATACCNAAGTAAAGAGCACAACTTCCAAAGTACTTAAATCACGTCTCCTTAATGTTTTCCAGGTACATTTTCATAAAGTAACAAGAACTGTTTCCTTACCACATTAATAGAAATTTATTTAATAACTTGAAATCTATTTTCTAAAAGAAAAACTATTTTCTTATGGACAAAAAAGGATATGTGTAATCACTGCCACCAGACACAAATTCAAAACTCAAAAAAAAATTTTGAATAAAAGTATTTAGATGTACATGTCAGTGTTATGTTTCTGGTGCAGAAGAGAGAAATAGTACATGCTTTAAATATATGAAAATGTGTTATGCAGAAAGTTTTACTTGAACTAATTAAAATGCTGAATTTCAGAGGTATAAATTTCCAGTACATGGGATAAGCAAATCATTTAGGAAGTGCTCTAAGGAAGTGAGTTGTGTGTGTGTATAGAGAGAAAATTAAAGGGATCTTATTTCCAAATTCTTTCAGCGACAGAGAAAAACCCCAAAAAACGAGAATTGAGGATTGCATATCACCCAAAGGACTCTTCTAATCTCAATTATTTTTCAAATTTTTGGTTCTGTGGAAAGAATGCAGTCAAGTAAAATAAATATTTAATAGCTCCTGGACCTCTCAGTTTCATGGAGTCCTAATGTCTGGTTTTGGAAAGTATGACTTTAAATTTAATCAGGCCACAAGAAAAATATGTTTATGTGAGCCATTCCTTCTTAGTTATCAGTTATCACACTAGGAGCTATCCTGGATCAAGGCCCTTGTGAACTGTTAGGACAAAATCAATAGCTAAGGAATACATTTTCTGCATTGCAAGATTACTCAAAGATGTCTTGAGAGATCAGGGACTAATTCATTCACCCTCTGCAGTGGGAATATAATCAGTTACTCATAATTGCTAGTCTTATGAAATTTTCCTCTCATACTGAATTCCTGACTCAGCTGTAGTATTTATTCGATGGAAAGATAAGTAGTAAGTTAATCAGCTCTCTCCAGAAATCTCTAAAGCAATTATATAATTGTTTGACATATTTGATATCTCATGCAAGCAGAGGTGCTCAGTTCTAGACAAGCAAGGCAAACTTTGAGATTTCCGCAGGTTATAGGTGCTTTCACTACACAGCGACATATTTCCAGGAGAAGAGAACAATCAGGAAGAATTAAGAAAAATCCAGATCAATCAAAAGCAACTGAATAATTGCAGGGACATCTGCTAAAGCAGAATTTTTTGTTAGATTGCCTACTTTTCCATTTATTCACCTCTCCTTTCCTTTATTAATTGTATAATATCAATAGTCATAGAGATGCCACAAAGCAAATGCATCCTCCACCTACATTGTTGCCATTTCTCATAGAACTGCATCTGGATATCTTAAAAAGCCCGCACTGCTTGGTGGAAACACCCTTTACTTGGAAAAAATAGCTGAAAAACTCCCCCTTCCAAATATTAAAGCATGAGGAAAAGAAATGTCGATTAAGAATGAGATCACGGGCAGCAAAAGAACAAATATAATTTTTGCCTGTCATGTGAAGTTAAATGGACACTCTGACACTGAGGTGTGAGCCAGACTAGAGCACTCCAAAAACCAGGGTACTTCAGAAGAAACTAACAACCTATACTGGGAAGAGAGTTTCACAGAAATTTTTCAAATGTCATTGAAAGCTGCATGCTTGACTGCTTTTTGCTCCTTCAAAATCTTTTCCCAGATTACTAAAATAGGCAGGTAAAACTCTGAATATACTCATAAGGAATCAGAAAAATTAAATTATTTTATAACATCAATTAATCTCTTTTCAGAAATTAATTTCTCTTTATGGAAATTTCTGTTCCTGAGCACTAGAGAGGAAGCCTCTAAATCATGTCTTTAGTCTTTCAGATTTTTCCCTACTGCTCTCCATTCGCTCTTCAAATTTTAAGATTTTTACCGTCTTAAGCAAAAGCTTAGAAATTTGTTTACTTTGCTGCAATCTTTTCTAAACAATCTATTGCAATTTTTTAGGAAAGAAATACAAAATATGGGTGTAATATGCTAAATAAAAGAAATAGTAAGCGTCATCAAAATGGATTGAGCGAATCTATAACATAGACGTGTTGCATTTCTGTATATTTCAAACTCTTTCCTACATGACCAGCATAACTATTCTTGAGCACAGGCAGCAAAATATTCCCTGATTTTGACAGATTCACTTATGAAATCCTACCCACTAACTTTAAATATATATTTGAGGACAAATCAACATGGCCTCCAACAGTATTTTTTTAACAATAGTGTCAGGAGCAAAATCACAACCCTTAACCATGTCTTCGCAGCAGAACCTATTGTTTTATTACCTTTGAGGAGAGTTTTCTATCTTTTTTTTTTTTTTTAAAAGTAATTTTAATTTTGACTCCCTGTACAGACTTTTCCATGTGGACACCAACTTCTGGACTGCTAGAAGATCAATATGATATTGATACACTTTTCCATATAGATATAGATACAGATATATATGTGTGTGTATATGCGTGCATGTGTGTATCTCTCCAAAACATCACAGAGGTGGTTTTGATTTATCAGTTACATTTTTCAATGAAGCAAAAGTACTGAAAAACCTAAAGACTTCTATTGTAGTCAGCTTTTCTATGTATTGTCTTTGCAGCAGCTTTGTATGTATGTGAAAGAAAATGTGAATTATTTCATTCCAATAAATATGAAAAACAAAGTATTGTAGGAGTACTAACATTACAAAGTCAAGCTTTAAAAAAAAACATACAGAATGCCTGAACGGCTACTTATCTATCTAATAACCTCCCAACTCCTCTCCTAATATATCCATTACGATGCATATTTTCTTTGCATGCACCTTTTTTCCCCCTAGGAACCCAGTTCCATAAGTATTCAGGATAGTCAGTGCTCACTGAGTATGTACAAGTGATTCTTTAAATCCTCCTCTACAGCTTCTGTCTACAGAGACAGTTTCTGTCTATACAGTCTCTGTTTACAGAAAGCTATCTCAAAAGATTCTCAATTGTTTTACTACCAAATGTTTAAACTCTTCTCTGAATACAGCTTTTCACTTGGTTGGCGTAGTTTCTGGACTGCTCTTTGTAGAGATGTGCTGGAGTAAAGTTAGTTTGCTTCCCAGAGGCTGGTCCAGGGCTGAGTTTGGATTTGTGCTGAACACAGGGTTGATAATACAGAGACGTTTTTGTTATTGCTGAGCAGGGCTTACACAGAGCCAAGGCCTTTTCTGCTGTTCACACTGCTCCGCTGGGGAGGGGTTGGGAGCGCCTGGGAATTTGAGAGGAGACACAGCCAGGACAGGTGACCCAAACTGACCAAAGTAATATTCCAGACCATATGGCATCCAGCCATATGAAGTGGGGGAAAGAAGGAAAAAGCGGTGGACACTCAGAGTGATGACGTTTGTCTTTGCAAGTCACCACTGCATGCAATGGGACCCTGCTATCCTGGAGATGGCTGAACACTTGCCTGCCCATGGGAAGCAGTGAATAAATTCCATGCTTTCCTTCACTTGACGTGCACAGCTTTTGCTTTCCCTATTAAACTGTCTAGAACTCAACCCACAAGTTTTCTTACTTTTACTCTTTCAGTTCTCTCCCCAGTCCTGCTGGTGGGGGAGTGAGTGACTGGCTGTGTGGGGCTTGGTTGCTGGGTTCGAACCAAGACAAGAGGGTGGTTCCATTCTTCCTTAAGAATCAGCTCTCTGGGAAAAGTCAAGGAACACATGGACTGATTAATTTTGGGTTGTAAGAAGAAAAATAGCGGGAGGTTTTCTTCTCATTTTTGAGTAGCAGTTAAGACTGCAAAACAGAACTGGCAATTCCTAGCATGGCAATTCGTTCTAAGACACTTTTGAGGCTGTTCGTCATGATTCTTTCAGCTTTTCTCAACTGCTTTATCTTGCCTCTCGGTTCACTTCTGAGCTGGGCTATGTTACAAGTAGAATTTGGGGAAGAAACAATTGAAAAATGCCACATTTGAGAGTAGGAAACTTGTTCTTAGGAATCGTAAATTCTCCTCCTGCAGCGGGATACCTTCTCCAGGACCAAGAACAGATCTCTGTTAGAGGAACTTCCCATAATCAGTTTAGTCAAGTGATTTGGAAGTTCTCATGCATTCTGTTAGGACCAGGAAACTAGTTTTAACTTTTTGTTTCACAATCCGGCACCTTAATTCTTGTTTTCATATTAAAAGGATGTGCATATATGTGCATGCAGACACATATAAACGTAAGTGACTGGGCATGCATGATGTAAATGAAACATTGGTTTCATTTAATGAAAAAAAATAAAATTAATAATCCTAACCATCTATAGAGATTAATCTGTCTCTGTGTACAGCTATATAAAATCAAAAGCTGTACAGATGTATAAAATAAAGCCACATTAAAAGTGTCTAGTTCTTTCTTTAAGAATATCAAGATAGATACATGAAGTGCAATTACAAGCTATGGTGAATTGCTTCCCAGAATCCAGATGTTAAGGAACTGTTTAAATACATGGCAACACTGCTACAGGGATGTGGCTAAAATGCTATTCTTCCCATAACTCTGGAAAGGGCAATACTGGAGCTCTTGAGAATGTGCCTGTGCTACCACACACTTCAGAACTCAAGGGCCTCTGGCTGAAAGAAAGAGTCAGCATTGTATTATGACATTGTACTGGTTTTATATTTACAAGTTTGAGAGGAAGCTTTTTATTTTATTTTTCAAAGTTGCCTGTGGCAGTAAGCTTGGAAAACATAGTTGTATCAAACAGCCAAATAGCTGCAGACCACAAGAGATTTCAAAGTCAGTTATGTAAACCATATCCCAGAGCATTCCTTGCTTTTAAATACTAGTCTCCTAGCTGAATATTTTACCTTATTTTCTGCAGTTATATTCCTGTGGCCACATTATTCCCATTTTAATTTATTTTATGTGTCCAGACTCATAATAATAAGTTAAAACACTGAGCTAACAACCCTTAGGAAAAACATGGTAGTTTGATGTACACATACACATTGAGCTCTCCCTTCTAGGCAGTGAGACTGGATGGCAGCAATATCCTCTTGAGCTGGGACACCTCTCAGGGCTGCTCTTTGGGGCAGAGAGAACTTCTACTAATGGCAGATATTTGGATGAGCCCAATGTGAGCTCTTCCTGAATTGCTGCTGGATTGCACACCAGGTAACTCTATCCTTGAGCAAAAACACTAAAGGTTTGAGATTCTTTAACTGAGACTTAGAAACCCTTATCCCAAGCAGAGGTATCCCTCGTTTCCATTTCTTCCATTACACATAAACCATTGTCCAAGTCTGAGACTGATTGGACCTAGCCATAACTAAGCTCCATCAGGAGTTTAGAAATCGACAGAGCCCACTCTGAATCTCACCACTCAACAGGACTTTTTACAGCCCTTTACACTTTCTTGTCTCCAGTCTCTACATCAATCATTCTAGCTGAACTGTAATCCAATTTTCCTGTGTATGTTTCTTCCATGCAGTAATAAAGCAAACCTTTGCCAAACTGCACTTTGACATCATATTAAAATGGCTTTTGCTAATACCTTTGATGGTGATCCTTTAAGCAAGCTAAATCATCCATTCCTGACAAACTGGCATAGTCAGCAGTATCCTAAATCAGGGTTAATGACAAGAACTAGGAGAGCAGAGGTATGTAAATCTGAATTTCAATGGAATGTATTTGCATATGATGCATATCCTTTTAAAACTCAGAGTCAGAACCCGTTACCTACCTCTCTGTGCTCCTGCTGTCCACCATAACCCTCCATGTCTCCCCAAAAGGGCTATAAAATTGCCTTTCATTCACCAACTTTTTAGTTTAGTGGAAATTTTTTAACTGAATGTCCTTCTGTAGGACTTAGAGTCAGCATGCCCTCACCTGCAAAAATAATCCATATTTGACAAATACAGACTCACAAATCCAAATTACCACAAAAAGTTAAAAAGAAATTGTTCTTAGAAAAGCTAAAGAAATAGATTATGTCCTTACTTGCTTTTAATGAAGAATCTCAGTTGCACAGATCCCGAAAAAGATGAAGTACTGAATGAAACAGGAGTTCAGCATCTAACTTCAACCTTAGGTCTGATGTGTGTGAATTTTATTAGGATATTATAGTTGTACAAGAGCCTGGAAAAAGAAATCTTTTAATACTCACTGAAGTGGCCTGAGGACACAGCTGTGTAATGGATGGAGTTTATGGATTATTAACTGAGTAGAAGGTGAAAATAAATCGGAAGTCCAGCACCTGTGCACTTTGAAATTTTTATTACAGAACAATGCACATGCTATAGCAAAAATGACAACTTAAACTTTACAGTGGTGGTTTTATTTGTTTCCAGATTGAGGATTTTTTTTCACTTCTGTTCTGTTAATGCTAGGTTATTACTCTTGAAAACTAATATGACTGAAATATCTCCCAAATGTATGTATAGGTTGAACTTAAAGTGGAAAATATATGAGGCAGATTATACATAGTATTATAATAACACACCTGATGTTGATATCAGTATTTTTCAAGATTTACTTAAGTAGCTGAGTATGAAGAGAAAAATGAAGACTTCATATATATTTATCAGGTAACCAGATTGAGGATTTTACTTTCTGCATTAATGTGTTTTTCAATTCTAAAATTCTCTTCTGATGTGAAGCTTTCCATATTTTCCTAAAAGTTGGATGAATAACTGGTATTATATCACTTGATAATTAATTTACTGTTTTCTGAGGTTTATCCATTACTCAGCTCTTAATACATGTAATATGTTATGTCATTGTGTCATGACTGACATTGTAATACAAGGATAAAGACCAGAAGCACAAAAAATAATTGCAGTTGAAGCAAAAGCAGTTATTGAAAATAACCTCAAATTTTAAGTAACCTCTGATGTAGAAAAAGAAATATGAAAAGAAATCTTAGACTGAAATAAATTACTACTTATCTTTTTACTTCAGATTTTCTTTTCCAATCAGTACAAACCGATGTGAACTCAAAAGTTTAAGGTCATTTAAGCACCTCAGTACGCTGCATTAATGTGTTTTTCAATTCAGTGTCTTATCCATTAAGTCAACACCACTCAGAACTTTGAAAAGCACACATGGATTGAATATACACACACACACACATATATATATATATATATGTTTACATCTCCTAAATATGTTTACCTCATGAGACAAAAATGGTTCTTTCTACTTTTGCCAGGGAAAGGGTTACAGGTGGAGGGTAGTAGATAATTTTATCTATGCCGTTTTTTATGCAGATACCAAGAAAATAGCATTTCAACTCAAAAAAAAAAATCATCTTTATGAAGAATTATTTTAAAGTGTAGGAAAATGGGGAATGTTGAATAAACATTTTTGGCAACCTAGTTTTAGTAATTATCCACAATGCCCTCTGAAGTTCTATTTATTTACATTCCTATGGTGTGCATTTAAAACAAATTACTATGAAATATTATATGGCATATAGAATTGAACTTTGAAAAACTTTCCAGCAAATTGGAAAATATATAATGTAAAAAACCTCCTGACCTAATCTGTGAGGATTCTGCTCTGTAAGGGAAGTTGAGGGTACGCCCGATCTCACTGCCTGTGCCATTGAAACTATTGAAAAGCACCGGTCCTGAGACAGAGCCGTGGGCAACACTACTCATCACCAGCCTCCAGCAGTTGTGTCCATCCAGATAATTTCTTATCCAACAAACAGTCCACCCTTCAAAGCCTTCTTTCCAGTTTGGAGATAAGGATGCCCTGTGGGACTGTGTCAAAAGCCATACAGAAATCTAGGTAGGTTATGTCAGTCAGTCTTCCCTTGTTGATGGTGCAGCATCTTTTGAGGTACATTTCCAGAATCCCATGAAGTTATTTTTTCCATCCATATAGAAGCATACAAACACAGTTAGTTTACAAGGAAATGCAAAATTTTGAACTTAATAGATCTTCAGTTTGTTGCAGTTTGCAACTTGCAGGAAGTATAAAAAAGAACATAAACTTGTAATCTCTTAATTGTTTCCTGTGGTTCAGATAACTGTGCAGGGAATTTCCTTGAGAGAAAATTATTTAAAATCTTTGTAGACATCCAGTATCTCTAGTACCTTTTAGTTGCCTTTGAGATAGAAGGACAAGAAGATCCAGAATAAAATGCAATATGAATATAAACAAAAGAGGTTTATCCATCAACTCCAAAAATAATGGTTATATAGGATAACTTCTTTTTTAAACTGGAATACAAATACCTGTTACATAAGAGGTAGTTGCAGAGGTATAATATTGAACCTCTTGCTGTTGCTGAGCATGTCCTGATTCACTGTTTCTGAAAGTGGTATTTCTACACATTGTCTGCCATATATTAAGTTGTTGGTCACTCCTCAAGACAGAGATCTTAATCGAATTTGGCAGGAAATCATTCTGCAGGTAAAGACAGACATCCATAGCAGAGAGTTATCACCAAGGTTTTCCAAGATCTTAACAGAAAAAGATGTTTATAGACTGAGGAAAAAGAGAAGGAGCCTAGGTCTCGGTGAAAGAGAAGAGTATAGCCAGGCCGAGTGGTACTTGAAAATGGTTTCTATTTTGCTACAGGAGACCAGTCAGTCCCTTACAAGAAATCAAGTTCTGCAATGACTTTCCTAATCAACGTATTTCTGAACTGAAGAGAAAATAATAGATGTAGTTTCATTTGTTTTCTGACTGCAATCCTATGCTCAGTCCTAAAAACTTCACAGAACTGGATAGAAAATCAGTATAGAATATTACATTTTTTTCTACTGTTATGAAACATTGCATGAAAACAATGGCAGGCTGTGCTAAGAATGGAAAGACATCTTCGTCTTGGAAATGGCTTCCTTTTTTCAGAGTAAGTTCTAATCTTTAAATTTTAATATAGGCTTGGCATTTAAGTATGTAAAACCATCACAGAGTGGGTTGCTTCCCTTTGTGTTTCAGAAAAAGCATATAATCTTTAGTTTACATTGTTTGTAGTCAACCTCACAATACATATTTGGACACTTTTTTCTTTAATAGGCAATGGATTTTCTGTTTTTGTATCAAGTATCATCAGATATCTCCTACTAGCAACATCTCCTTTCTGAAGTTAATGGAATGCATAAGAGAATTTGTCTTCATATTATAGTATCGTTTTCCACAATGTCCATCAATATAGCTGAAAGTAGTTTAATTACAATTGTACCTTTGATACGGCTTGAAAAAATGACTTTGAAATTCATATCACTAACACAGCTATGCATTTGAGTCTCAATTTCCCTATCCCCTTCTGCTCTTTTCACAGGTATTTTGTTTCTTTGTTTATAGTTTGGGGGATTTTTTAGAAAGCACTACATTGCAGGGGACAAAGGAGAACCCTACAGTCTATCTTTTGTCATTACAGAAAATAATCAAGTTGGTCTATGAGTTCATGATGACATACTTTTGATGCTTAATGACTAGATTTCTAAAGAAGAAAAAAGTTTAGTTTGGGAAGGGTTCATGGTTTATGGTTGGACCTCTTGCCCATATTTTACTTTGAAGTAACCATCGTTTCTTTCTACTAATTAAAAGGTCACAAATTCATAGATTTTGGAATTAAAATAGATAATTGTAAACATCTAATCTACTCATTTTGTAATACAAAACATATATTGATTTTAGCCACTTCAATCCCTATTGAAGTAAGGGTCATTGTTGGGATTTTAAGCACTTGCAGCCTTGCACATAGAATGAAATTCTATTTAATAGCTTACCTGGTTGGAAACTCGATTAGCTGTTTTAAAAGAAATAACTAGAAAGGCATCTGGGATATCTAGGAGTAGAAAGATATATGATGTTGACAAACAAAAAGTAATTTCCTTTTGGGTTCTGTTAGTTGAGGATAAGGCCTCAGGATAAGTTAATCTGCTGAATCAGAGTAGTGTTCAGAAAAACACCAATCTAATTTGATTTTCAATACTGTAAAGAGCATGTATTACCTGCAGTGGTTAAACTGATTATTTCACAATGAAATTCATAAATACTATTGTTGAGAAATAAAACTGCTCCATGACATCTCAAATGAGATTCTGAGATTACAATGAAAGCGTGTTGTGCTGAAAGTCAATAATGTGAACAACTTCAATGTTGAATGGAGGTTTAAAAAAAGCTCATGAAAGATCATCTTGTAAAAAGCTGTGTGACATAAATAAGCTTTGTTTTGTAAATTAGGGGATTCTTGGGAAGAGGAAAAGCCAGGGCTTTGCTTTTCTATGCATTGAAATTCAGCTCAAATATTTCATGGAATTGATGGTTTTGTTGTTGCCTTTTTTTTTTTTTTCTTCTTCTTTGTAGTTAGAGTATAGGGACATTTCAAGTGTACTTTGTTAGTGTACATGATTTCCAGGATACTTTAAAAATGTATCCATTCACATTGCAATTGCAGCAAACAGATCATTTTAACCTAAGTTACACTATGAAATGTTTATAAAAAATAAATTGCTTGTCATTATTTCCACATAGTAATTAATAATAGAATCTACTGCCACTGTTTTGTTCTGTGACTCTTCTCTCCTTCCAGAACAGGTGTGCATTTAAGTAACATTTGAGTATGTTACTTAAATATATTAATGGTATTACTGAAAGAATGAGGATAGAATGGAATTGCAATATCAAATTAATTATATCTGCAGCGCTGCATACTGCGAAAGAAGCTAAGGCTTGCAGAAAAATCTGTGTTCTGTAAGCTTTTTCCATCAAAAGTTAAAATTCCAGAAGTTACTTCAAGAATGCTTCTTAAGGGAGAATTTATTTTTCCCAAATAGATGGACATGGAACTGCTGCCCCTTAATTTTATAAAACACTGGTTTACCAATTCTAAGTAAGCTAGTGAAAAATTTCAAATATCGTGGCAAGTCTACAGACATAATATGCAGGCTAAGTAGCTGGGTCATTAATTCCAAATGTCTTACACCCATGTTTCCTGGCCTAATACTGACAGAAGAGAAACCAAGGAATGTCTTAATATGGTCAGAATGCCTTTCTAATCAGAGTGCAGTGCAAAATCTCAGAGCAAGTTCTTGACATTTTTCTTCTGGTGTACAATATCAAACACCTAGGAGTAACTTTGCAAGTGAGAGTACCACAGGGTTTGTTTGTTGGGGTTTTTTTAATTATGTATTGCATCATCAATATTACTCACATAGAAAAAAAGAGTCATCTAGGTTGAAAGGTGATTCCTGACATGATCTAGTCCAAGCCACCTGCTCAAGCAGTAACAACTAGAACAAGTTGATGATCATTCTGCCCTTGCCAAAAATTCCTTGGTGCTTGTTCACTGAAGAGTTACTTGCTTTTATGTAGAAGTAAATAGAAATAAGAAAGACAAAACAGTTTTTCAAAATGCAATTCCTGATTTAGCTATGCAGAATGTAATCTTTGTTTTGGTTGGAAAATATTATTTGTACAGACATTTTTAATTAGTGCAAATCTCCAAAGAGGAACTTCCTTTCTGGGGATATAGATATCCTTGTGTGAACAACTGTATGTATTCTGGAAATGTCCACCCTGTCGTCCTAGTTAAACAGATGTGTGGCATTCAGGAGGCAGGCAGAAAACAAGACAGTGTTTTAAATTCACTGACTTTCTTTGATATGAAGAGCTACACAATCATTTAAACAGAATTGGAAGAGCAGAAATGAGAACTAAAAGGGATGCTTAAAGAACAGAACTAGTCTTATGCCAAGATCCACCTTCTGGCATTTAAAACATGTTCAACTATATGGCATGTGGAAAGCCAATGTCTGGATAAATATTTTAGGTTGTTCTAAGCAGTGTTCCAAATAACTACATCTAAAGTACTGCAAGACAAGAATTTAAATTGAAAGGAGCTCACTGTAACCTTCACAGCTAGGACAATACAAATGAATTTGGTATTTTTTCTTCTCCCAGTGTGTTTTCTTTTGTGCTGTTCTTTACATTGTTTTATCTCTTTCACATCACAAGGAACATCTACCTTGTTTAGTTTTCCTTTTGTCAAGCTGTGCATTTATCAGCATGAAATATTTCACAGACCACATTCACCATACAGCAGTACATGGAATCAGCTGCTCTCTGGGATTTACACTACAGGTATGTTCACTGTACTTTCCAGACGAAGAAATTGATCGACAGCCATAACTTTATATATAAATTTAACATATGTCAAAATTCCAACATCCATCAAAAAGTCAGTTTTGCCTGCTTTGACTGGATTGATTGAAAAAAGTAAGGGCTAAGTAGTTCAGCAACAACTAAAAAGATCTTGTAGAAAATCTTGTGAAATTGTAGGAATGAAATAATTTTGAAAAATATGAATATACACATGATGGTCAACAAACACCCTTACTAGCATCTCGGAAGAATGCTAAAATCACTGTGGTATTGATAATAATAGTTTTTTATGGACTACACTCTTTTCTCTGAATTTCGTCTTTGCAAAATAATATTGAGTTTGTTTCACCTTTTATCTCCAGAGGAATTTATTCTCTTATGTTAGTTATAAAACTGTCCAGGGTTCTGCTTATTCAGATATTTATAACTTCTATCATGGTATTTCACAATTTGTAATAATTTATCCTTACAGCACCCTTTGGAGTAGGTATTAGTAACTCTTCACTCTGATAAGGTGCCGAAGACTTCAGATGGCATAAAATTAAATACGGGAAGTCTGAAGAGAAACAGGTTGATGACTTCTGCCTAGGAAAAATACATATAGCAATATGTTCTGGTGTTACTTAAAAAAACAACCAAACAAAAAAAGCCACAAACCATCCAAACAGCAACCACAAAAAAACCCCAACTCTGACTTTCTTTTCCTGGATTAATTATGTTTTTCTTTCTGAAATTTTCACCATGTCTTGTAACATGATTAACTTTTCCAGTCCTCACAAAGTTATATTATGCATGATGGAGTGCTACTGGAAAACACTTAATCAAAACTTCCATGAGAGGCAAGTAAATACTTTGAAAAATTATTATCTCACTCACAGGTGTTGCATTTAGTTGGTTTAAGGGTTTTGTTGGTATTGCTGTAGTTGTTTTTGCTAAGTGTAAACAGAATATGAATCAATTACTGTTTTAATTTATCATTGTTCATGGGAACAGAGGTCCTGTCATCCAGGAAGAATTGAACAGTTAATAACCACACAAGGAACCTATTATAAAACCAATGAACTTGCCTTCACTAATCCACACTTCTCCCTTGGCTTTGAACTCCTTGTAGCGTTAACCACCACCTTTCCCTGGACCTCACCTCTCCACTGCTGCTCTGCTCTGAAGCTCAACAAGGATGGCTGTGACCTTTAACTCCCCAAAACAGGGGTTACCATGACCCCATGCCTCTAAGTCTTCCATACAGTGTCCCTTTCCCAGGCAGCTGTACTTTACCTGCTTCTGTGTGGCCTGAGAAAGCCCACTGACAGTCCACAACTATTACTTGAATTCACAGCAGATCCCTCATGAGACCAGATCTCTCTAGGCTGCAAGGACACACTGAGTTTGGAAGAAAGGCCTGGAGATGGATCTACAGACTGTAAATGCATTTGCATGCACTCGCTTGAGGATTGTGAGTTTCAATACTGTTACGGTCCTGATCTTTTTTTAAATTCTTGATGCCAGTCCGTCTACTCAAGGGAAAAAAAACCTTGATGTTTGCGGAAAGAAACTTCTATTTCATAAGTTATCAGGGTGTGCTTTTCAGAGAAGAAGAAAAAATCCCCATACAGAACATTGCTAACACAAAGTTAATTTATTGATAGCAAGTAGCTGAAGGTAAATCTCCCCGTGATTATGCAAAACAGTCTGAATTAACACCTTATTGATTAGTTGAAAAAAAGAAAGCTGGCAAAACTAAATACAAGGTTCCCTGCAATAATTTAAAAAGTAATTCAAAGTAATCCTCAGATTTCCACTGCTTCCCTTTGGGGACTTTCAGAGAATTTTCTAGTTGCCCATTCCCTCATGTTGACTACACATTTTCTGCCCTACATAAGTTAGTCAGCAGTCTGTCAAAGTTCCTGAAGCACCATGCGTGCAAAGGTGTCAGCTTTCCTCCCCTAATGTTATAATTTCATATACTGACCGAGTCATCCTCATTTTACCTTATGATCAATAAATACAAAAAAAAATACTTCTGAGGAGCAATTAGTGTACCCTTTTTCAGGCAGCTACTTTAGGATTAAAAGAATCACTCCCTAAACGTATCCATATTTATCCCTTGACAGTAATGGGTAAGTGACTATAATGATAGCCTGCAGTGCCTAACTCAGATGTCTGTGTGCATTCTAAGCATCTGGAATTAAGAGGTGGATCCCATTTAAATTCCTAGAGAGTTTGCTGAGCTAAAACCAGGTCTATCAAATGAAAAACACCAACATCTAATGTGGCTGATTTCATTCAGTTTCCAAGTGAAGTTGCCTCATATCTGGTTAGTATTCATAGACCAGTTTGGCTGTTTATGAGCCAGTGACTTATCATAGAATCACAGGATTGTTTGGGTTGGAAAGGCTCTTTGCAATAATCTGGTCCAACCCCCCCTGCAATGAGCAGAGACATCTTCAACTAGAAATTTGCATTTATTTAGCAATAATGTTAATTTAAGTAGTCTTTCTGCCTCTGTGGAGTGGCTGTTTGTAGCTACTAGGACAGTAGAAGGAATTATTAAAAAAAAAAAGGCGTAAATACTGTTTTAAGTAGATGCTCAAAGTGACTGTGAGACAAAATGGTGCTCAGATACAACTAGAAACATGAAATAATAGGATATGTTAGAGACGTAGTCTTTGTAACTTATGTTTCCCTTGAGCTTAGGTACAAATTTCAGGAATGTAGTCAGGCATCTCTATGAATTCTGAATGGGCATCTAAAACTGCTCCCTCTTCTTTTGTAGTCCCAGGGTTATTTATTTAATTTTTTCCTTACTGTAAAATTAACAGTCTACAAGACTTCAAATTAAATTCACCCTAGAAGAGCCGAGTTCTCTCCAATGATTATAAAGAAGTTTTTGAAGTACAGAAATCTGCATTTTTTCCCTCTATAAATCTTTTTGTCATACTTACCAAAGTTCAAACATACGCAAAAACCTGGGTATAAGACATTGTAATCTGTCCAGTTACCTCAAAAGAGACCTTGACTATAACAGAATTTTTTTTCCATTAATACATGAAATTTTGTGACTTTTTTCCTTGTGAAGATTAACTGTGGGCCTTTCCAGATGATACATAGATCAAGATGTAGAAGACAGTTAAACAAATTTTATCCCTGAATCCATCACTTAATGAAACCATTTTATACCTAGGTGCAAAATCCCATTTGACTACATGGCAGTAATAGCTGGGAGAATGCGTGTTTCTTCTTCCCTCCTCTTTTAGAAAAGTGTATGACAGATACAGAAAGTCTATACTTTGGATGCCTACAGCAGTGATATCACAATACGTAATCTATGTTTACTTTGTTTAGAAACAGAATGTGTTACCAAATTTCCTGCAAGTAACTCCCAGATTTTCTGAAAGAAGCTTATGACTGAGCAGTGTAGATTGAATCTGTTTGCAGCAATAATGAACCATTTTCTACCAAGCCCTTCTGTTTCGTATTTTTTGTATCTACTTTGTTCTAGTATACTTCCTTTCTTTCTTAGTAGCTCTGTTAGTTCGGGTTCTCCTATTTTCTTTTTTCTACCTTTCCTTTCCTTTCCTTTCCTTTCCTTTCCTTTCCTTTCCTTTCCTTTCCTTTCCTTTCCTTTCCTTTCCTT
>VZTA01006626.1:48658-64115 GCA_013398855.1 Mohoua ochrocephala | reverse complement strand
CCTTTCCCTTGCCCTTGCCCTTGCCCTTGCCCTTGCCCTTGCCCTTGCCCTTGCCCTTCCTTTTTGACAGGCTGTTATAGGTATAATTCATTTGAAAAGAGGTGTGCAAGTCATTAGAAGTGCAGATAAGCACTGAGCTATAGACCTGAAAGTACAGCAATATATTTTCCACCCATCCCAGCTTTTTTCTTTCCTTTCTTTCTTATTTATTTATTTATTTAAATTTTATTTTATCATATGGCACTCTGGCTCATAGTAAATGAACAGAATCAAACTATACAAAACACATTCAAGTCACATAACTTTCATAAAAGTTTCATTTCATTATTAGCAATTATTAAAATTAAGCCACATATCAGAAGCTTGTGTGCTCAGGTTCAAGTGTTTTTTTCAACTGTATTAAAAGGATAACATTCTGGATATATTTTAATGGGTCTAGATGTTTTTCCTCATAAAAATACGGTTTAAACTAAATTCATTCTTATCTCAAGACATTGAATGGTGAGTATAAATTGTTCAATGTTTATTTTCATTTCATAGACTTTATTCAGCATTGATGTTTAAGTATAAAAAGAGAGAATATATAGTTTATTTTTCTCCTCTTTCTTTCTCTTTATGCATCTTATAATTGTCTTACAATTGTTTCTCATAAAAAAAAAGAAAACTGCACAAAAATTGAATTCAGTAACATTAGAGATGAACTTCAATTATGTCAGAATCCCTAAGGACTGTGTTTTCATTACATGCTAAAAGATCAAATTAAACTCCTTACTAGCTCACAGATCTCTTATGAGAGCACAATCTTTATTGTATGACAATTAAAAGAAATGGAGGCACACATTAACTTTAAATACCACTTGTATTTCAAGTCTATATATACTAAAAATGGAGGTATGAGTTGTCCTATCTGATATAATGTGCTCGGCTTGGTAAATGCAACAGCTATACCATTTGAAGAAAAACACTCTTCATTTCTTCAGTATTTTCCAGAATCAAGTATGTACAGTGTAACCCTGGAAATTCCATAGATGGATGAAAATCACAGTAGTGTACAGGATATAAATGTCAAAAATAATGCAGCTTTTGGTAGCCTCCATTCAGTCTTTGTCAATGGTCTCATGCGGGCATGTCAGAAACAGAAATATTTCTGAATATGAAATAAATAAAAATAACAAAAGCTAGTATGAGCAGATTAGTTGTTGATACAAATTAATGGACTTTTTAAAAAGAGTCACTTCTTGGTCAAGGCAAAATAGAATGCTCTATTATCTGTCCTTGGTAGTAAATTCAGAAGTGGAAAATATGACCAGGAGCATAGAAGTAGACATAAAAAGTACAGCTGTCAATACTATCAGAGACTCTACTACCATCCAACCTCTGCAAATAGAAGAAGACTTTTCATCCATTCAGGAGACATTTGCTCTTGATCTCAGTTTTCATTTTAACACAAGTCAAGGATCTGAAGGCCTTTTTCTTATATGTCTTCTCAATTTGTAGAGAAGTCAAGCCATTGCCATTTTACATACAATGAGATAGATTATGAACTGTGGTTGCCTTTAATCCATTGGGATTTTAGAAACACCTACTAATTTCATATCATATTTTTACTTCAATTCTTTCACTCATTGCCTAAGATCAAAATTAGAGATGGAGGTGGAGTGTAGGCTGGGGAATGGGAAAAGTAAGAACTGTAATTCTGTCGTTAGCTCGGTTGTTTAGAGCATGGTGCAAATAACACCAACATTGCAGGTTTAATCCCTGTATGGGTCATTGACTTAAGAGTTGGACTTGATCTTTGAGGCTCCCATCCAACCCAGAATACTCTGTAAAATTTGCCTGCTTTAATTACACGCCCTTACCTAAAGTGTTGGTTAAGAAGTATTGCGTTGTTGAACTAATGCTCTAGTTACAGTTTTTCTCTCTCTCTCTCATTGTTTACTCCTTGGTGGCTTGTGTGGTAAAAGATGTGCCTCATGGCATGTTCCACTACCCTTGATTTAAAACCTGCTGAGGTCATGCTGAATCTTAGGGTGGTGATTATCTTCCTTTCTTTCTCTTTCTTTCTCTCTTTCTCTTTCTCTTTCTCTTTCTCTCTTTCTCTTTCTCTTTCTCTCTTTTTCTTCTTCATGCTTCTCCTCAAATTATATTGTAAGTCAGACCAAGAAAAATTCCAGTCACTGCCTTGACAAGTGCCTTGTTGTGTCTGCAGACAAGTTAAAGTTTGCTAAGGTAAACTTTGCAAAGTGATTTATTCCCTTGGAGTTCTAAAGTTTGCAAGTAAAAGTTGTTTTGGAACCTCCTGAGAATTTTGTTGTTTCTCCTGCTCACCACCCAGAGTAAATCCAACTCCCTTTCCCTAAAGCCTCTGGGTAGACTGGGGCATTACAGCTAACAAGAAAATCTTCTGTAGTTGTATTCATATTGGTCCAAACACAACACTTTTTTTTTCCTTTATTTAAATGTTATGATAGCAAATAAACAGAAATTACTTACACTATACTATACTAACAAACAAATACGCTACAATGTACTAGTAATCTAAAAGGGGAAAAAACATAGACATTTATCAATACTATTAAATTCCTGCACCCACTCTGTTGTGTTTTGGTGTGGCCAACAAATTCTCAGGCAACACACAGAGTTGAGACTGTTAGTTTGGATGTACTTTTATTTATGCTCAGATGTTACTGACTTTGGGCTGACACTGTGGTAACCTTCAGCAAACTTAACCAGTCATTTGAAAATAGTTTACTACTTAAGTGCCTGGTCATTATTGTGTTTTATAGAAATAAATTTGAAACAGCAACTTCATTTATACAAAAACACATACAAAGGTGAATGAAATAGTCTAAAGAAATTAGGTCACCTTAGCAGTTAAAAAATTTCAATATGTATGATCAGTCTTGAGGTGGAAATAATATAGATAAAGCAAAAGGAATAAAACGGACAGTGTGGTACATACCGCCATCCAGTAACTAGGCAAATCTCTCTCTGAAAGGCTATGACATAACAGAACTATGAGTAACGATTCAGTTTCTTGAATTGCAAGTTTTTTTCTTTATACTGAAAAAGGGAGGACTTAGTTTCATGACCTAAATAACAAAACAAACCCTTATGAAAGGAAGGGAAATTGTGGGGTTGAGATTTGTATAACTGCCAAGCATTTACCTCCACGAATACAGCAGGTTTGTCTGTATTGCTAGTGAGTGCAAATCACACATTTCTATAACTTCATTTTAGTTTGGATTGGAGGAAACACATTAACTAACAGATAATGAAAATGTCACCTCAAATTCTTCACATGTGTTCAAGTTCATTTCTCTACAACGCCGTTAATTTGCAATAAGATATATTTCAGGAAATTTATTATCGGTTTATTTCTGGTTAGGATTATTCAAGTGTAATGTCTAAAAAAGTTTGATTTGAAATTCTAATTGTTGTCTAATTAAGAATACTAATGAATGTATACCAAGGCTGTAGTCATAATGTGGCCAACATGATAATGCATAATTCAATTGGGAAAATAAATCATTCCTCGGGCAAAATAATGATCCCTACACTTCTGTTAATTGATGAAGCGTTCTCAAAGGAAGCTCCCCAGGTATGAAAAAAAATATTTCTAAGTTAGTGCAATCAGGGGGATGCATCTTCCTCACTATCTTTCTTGGAGAGGTATGTTATTGTATTTATTGCAACAGACAGGAAAGTGTTAAACAAAATAAGAGGTATCTAGCTAATATCTTAAAATGGTCATTATTCCACAGAAAAAAACCTTTTCACAGTTTATGAAAGAGCAACACTAGATTTAGAGCTTGTTTTGGTAAGAAAATATATACTATTTTTATTATGCTTTTAGAGTATGCATTTTAAAACTTGTTTCAGATTTTCAAGTTAATTTCTATTTTACTGCTCACTATTCAACTACTAACTGGCTTCACTGCTGCAAAACAAAATCAAAAAACATTGCAGCTGAAAAAAAATTAATAACTCACAAATTAACGTAAACATTGATTAAATATAAAATATAGTATAAATCCAGGTCTGTGAATGTGCTATGTCTAGTCCAGAACTGGACAACAGATGTCAGAAGCTAAGGCAGAGATCATTCCCCTGTACTTGGCATTGTTGGGGTTACACCTCAAATCCTGTGTTCAGTTTTGGGCCCCTCACTATAAGAAAGACATTGAAGCACTGAAGCATGTCCAGAGAAGGACAACGAAGCTGGTGAATGGTCCGGAAAGCAAGTCTTATAAGGAGTGGTGAGGGAGCTGGGGATGTTCAGCCTGAAGAAAAGAAGGCTCAGGGGAAACCTTATTCCTTCCTAAAAGGAAGTTGTAGTGAGATGAGGGTTGGTATCTTCACCCAAGTAACAAGCAATAAAACAAGAAGAAATGTCTTTGAGCTGTGCCAGGAGAGATTTAGATCAGAT
The DNA here is from genome assembly GCA_013398855.1 of Mohoua ochrocephala. Lineage (NCBI taxonomy): Eukaryota > Metazoa > Chordata > Aves > Passeriformes > Acanthizidae > Mohoua > Mohoua ochrocephala. Next base: position 59,686 of record VZTA01006626.1, on the reverse strand, counting down.
ATTATGAAAACTTTCTTAATCAAAAGAGATGGCAAGTATTAGAACAGGTTGCCCATAGAAGTAGTGGAGTTCCCAAGCCAGAAGGTACTTAAAAGATGTGTAGATGTGGTGCTTAGAGACACAGTTTAGTGGTGGGCTTGGCAGTGTTTTCCCATTGAAATTGACCTTATGGGCCTTTTCCAACCTAAATGATCGTGTGATTCTATTCTGATCTACGTGGGGTGGATGCAAGAACAAAACCCCACCAATCAGTGACACATAGTCTAAAATTTGTTTAATATGCAGGATGTGTATACTAGGTGGATAGTGATTCCAAATCCCAGATTTCTGTTCTGCAAGACATGCACCTCGCACATACCAGTCAGGGTCACAGTGTCTCCAAATTCAGCTAAAACCAGCATCATGTTTCCGGGTAAGTAGGATTCTCATTGACTGGTTTATTGGATTAACCCTGGCTGGATGCCAGCCACCCACCAAAGCCTCTCTATCCCTCCCCTCCACACGTGGACAGGGGAGAGAAAACATAACAAAGAGTTTGTGAGTTGAGAGAAGGACAGAGAGAGATCATTCACTAAATACTGTCATGGGCAAAACAGATTCAAATTAGAGATATCAACTGAATTTATTGCTAAGAAAATCAGAGCAGGATAATGAGAAGTAAAATAGGACCTTAAAAATAACTTCCCCCTACCCCTTCCTCCTTCCCAGGTCTACTTCCTCCTACCCCATCAGTGCAGGGAGACAGGGAGTTAGCATTAAGGTCAGTTCATCACGTGTTGTTTCTTCTGTTGCTCAGGGAGATGAGTCCTTCCCCTGCTCCACTGTGGTGTCCCTCCCACAGGACACAGTTCTCCATGGACTTCTCCAACGTGAGTCCCTCCCATGGGCAACAGTTCTCCACCAACTGCTGCAACGGGGTGCAGTCCTTCAGGCACCGCCCGCTGCAGTGTGGGTCCCCCACAGGGTCACAAGTCCTGCAAGGAAACCTGCAGTAGCCTGGGCTTCTCTCTCCATAGGTACACAGCTCCCTGCTAGGAGCCTGTTCCAGCGCAGGCCTCCCATGGGTTCACAGCCTCCTCTCAGGCGTCCACCTGCTTCAACATGGGTCTCCTCCATGGGCTGCAGGTGGATCTCTGCATCCCCATGGTCCTTCATTACTCCAGATTACTTTCTTAGTCACCAAGAGTTAAAAATGAAGTCTTTAAGCTATATACACTAATGTTCTATTAAATGAATTTTCGAGACCTGAACTGTCTTTTCAAATTATTAGCACCATCCAGTTTGGCTTTCGCCATTTCTTATGAATTCTTCTGGGGGAAGTGTGTAGATAAGAAATGATTAAAAAAACAGAATGATTTAATTTTATTCTGATCAATGCAGAAGCAAAATAATGTTGACATCATTTTGAAAGCAAGTTTAATAAGCTTAACTACTCAGAACTATTCAATAACAAAACAAAACAAAAAAATCAAACTAAACCAAATAAATAACTAAATAAAACACAACAAAACTTTTCTTGTAGCTTAACATTGACTTAAATGAATATACTGATAAGAAATATCCTCCCTACTGCAAGATGAAACTACTGCTTATACTTAATCTTGCTCATTCAGAAACTTTAGGCTGTGATAAGGGTCTTTAAAAGTTGCACCTATGATACAGATTATAAGAGAAAAAAAAAAATTATTTAATCCCACTTGGTATAATACCTTGGTGGTTTTCCCAGATGTCAGCTGTTGTTTTTACTTTTCAGTTATGTGGCTATCCTTTTTTTTATGCCATTAATACATTATTACAATACCATTAATAAGGATATCATCAGGAATATAAAGTGTGTATACAGGTGTGCACACAGTTTTCTGAAGAAAGTTTTCAGTAGTATAAACTATAGTTTGACATTTGATACAGTTAAGCAAATTACACTATGTGATATTTTATCCTCAGGAATGACCTTGCTTGCAGGAAGGGTTATATTAGCTTTTTGAAGTCTGGCTATCTGTCCTATTGACTTGCTGGAAATAGAAATGACAGTAAAAGAATCCAAGGGCAAAATATGTAAAGAAGGGACAAATAATGAACGAAATGCACATGTTGAGACATCTCATTTGTATGTCTCACACCTTTTAAAATTATTATAAAATATATTTCTGAGAGTTCTTAATAGTTAGGCACTTCAGAATGGAAGTGAACATGAGGATACAAAATAAATATCATCAGAACTGGGCATTTAATTCTTATTTATATCACTTTTATGTATACATACAGGAATCACTAATACTCATCCTTTTGTATGTGGCCTGCAATATAATGACATTACAAGGGTGCTTTCTCCAAAATGAATTTTAGTTGTAAGATTGCATGAAAATAGATTTGTTATATCCTTTTCCTTTTAAAACCACAGTATCTAAGTTTTATGCACAGCAACATTTGTATTCTGTTTTGAAAGTCAAACTGAAACAGAAGCTTTTTTAACATGAGTTAAGCACTATTTTTAATTGCAAACTGAAATTAAATATTTTTGGGGTTTGAGTTAATGCTTACTTTGCGTTAAGACGGAAAGTAACGAGTTATGTCTAGATATTGACTACACTAGCTCTAAACTGTTCTAAATTAATTATTAAATATGTAATGACATGTTTTGCTGTGCTTTTTAATTTCAAAGCATGGTATAAGTTCACACAAAAAAAGGAAATATCAAAGACAGGGAAATCACTGTTATTTCCAGAAAAGATACAGTTCCTTAGAACTGTAATGGTTTGCCCACTGAATAAAATATTATAAATTCTAAATACTAATATTTTAAAAAATATTTGTGAAATAGATAAACTGATTTAAAAGGATGACTCAAATTAAATTCTTTCACAGCAAAAGTGAAACATCACCTTCCATTACAGTGTGACTAATAGGTAGCCACTGAATAACATAACACTGGTTTGTAGTTCAACAAATTTGGGTTTTTTTTCTTTTCAATATTTTTCATTTTCTTTCTTTTCTCTCCTTCCTTGCAATCACAAGACTAAAATCTAGCTTCTTTTTAAGGAGGAAAATAAGTTGCAAACTCTGTGGTAAGTAATGATGTTGAGAAAAAGTACTTTAGGATCCAAATTCCTTTATTTGAAAATGCTGTATGTTTTAATAAGAATCTATTGAATGTATCTTCAAATTCTGAACACAGCTTAGGCTCACTGGTTTCTGGTTATCTGACTTGCAATGATTTTTAAATCATGAAAAAGTTAATGAATGAAGGTAGAAAAGAAGGGGTTCTCCCAGAAGAAAAAAAAGAAATGTGATTATATATTGTATAGAAGAAAATTATTTAAAATACTAATGAGTGATGAAGTGATTTAGTTTTGACACGTACAAATGCCCTCAGAGATCTTCTTTACCTCCTTGATTCATGTGCTGTATTGATATCTTGGTTGTTTGATAGCTGTATTATTGATGTACTAATGACTTTTAGAAGATTGATCATATTCTTGCTACCCACTACACACAAGGGCAGCCCAAACAACCATTTCTGAAAAGCAGTAAACCTAAAATGCGAAACCCTAAAGACAAATGGAATAGTTACAGTTATTTATAACACCTCACATATGGTGAGACTGATTCTGTACAGGAAACTCCCAGCAAGCTCAATAAAGTAAATTGAATTATTTATGCCTGTTATATCATCATATCTAAGTACCTGGCTTCTGAATATATACTTACTGTGCTCCTAATAAGCAAGCCGAAGCAAGGTTTTCATTAGAAAACCATTGTACTCTTTCATGTTGTACACATGCTATATTATACATGATGAGGTACTGAAGAATTCAGAAAACACTTTAGATGTTCTTTTTCTGGGAAAGAGTAGAAGGATGTAATCCACCTGAAGTCTCCAGACAGCAGAAACATCAAAGGAATGAAATAAAATTCTGATAGCCATGACCCTGATTTTAGTGGTGTATATATTTCAGCCAGAACTTAAAGCACTGGGGTCAGATAGCAAATACCCTCCAGGTTTGCTACTGTAGATGAAATTGTAAACATCGTTATCTTTTCAAAGGAGTTCAAATATGACAATCATTAACTTTGCACACTCAGCACTGCATGTTAATCTGACAAGATCAATATGTTGCCTCAAATTTGCAGTGCTTTTACTGCTTATTTTAAGGAAAATAAATCTCACAAATATATTAACACTTCTAGAGTATGAAATGAATAAGTGTAATTAAAGTTAACAACAAATATTTCCAACATCTTAGCAATTTAATACAGAAATATAATCACTTTTATATTCATAATGCAATAATCATATCTAGAGTTGATGGAAATGAAAATAAAGGGGTAAGTTAAAGAGGTGTGATTAGGTAGACCACACAGTGACATGATAAAATTCTTCAACATTGATATTCTCAAGTCCTTGCATGGTGTACAGTTGTCTTCCAGCAGAATCCTGACACAAGTTTCATAACATCACAGGTGAGTTTACAAGTTATGCAGAGACTTAGAAATTTCCTCAAGGACTTCAGTATGCCTTGTAATCTTTTATTCATGCATGTAAAGCAAGGAAGAAAATAGACATCTGAACTGTACATGTAAGCTATTTGAATATTTACTATTGAAAATTAATCTATTTATAAAAAACAAATGGATTTTGGTAGATTGTTATTAAAATACCACGCATTCTGCTAAAACTCTATATGTGTATCACATTTTTATTCTGAATTCGTTATCAAAATTTCAGCAATGAAAATGCAATTTCTTAATCAAAACCAGGGACTTTTTCAGAAAATTAAAAACAATGTTGCAGCAAATTAGTACAGAAATGGAGAGCAATTTATCTAATTCAAAGTAAGTAGAACACAATGCTGAATAATACAAGATCATTTTGCTATTCCTAGCAGCTTTTCTGATCATTTATCTTTGTATTTCTGTTCTTGAATAGCTTGATGTTCGACTCATTAGAGCTGAATTAGTCCTTTCCTGCTTTGTTTTTCACTCATGACTATTTATACCAAGATCAATAAATTCCATTTACTGAGATTCTGAGTATCAGAGTATCAAGGTTATAAAAGACATATTTTGAAATTGCAGCTCATATTTCTTTTCATCCAACCTTATTCACATATAAGAGCTAATTCCTGATCTGCTATTCACCTTGAGACAGATATGATTAATGCTTGTACAAAGAGTTCTCCTACACAAATAGTACAAATTAGAAAAAGATGTATATTTTTCATTACATTTTTTTCAGTTAAAAACATGGGCAAAATTGCAGATGAAGAGAACTGATTCTTACTGTTTTCCAGATACTTTACTGCCAGAGTAAAATCAAAAGTTGTTAGAATAAACAAATAAAGGTCATGTTTATGAGGGTGCAGCCACAATTAATTACATGAAGAAATATATACTACTTAGAAACATTCAGAACTACTTTGACATAATATTTTGAGCTCTTAGACTTAGCTGAAGGCCAGTATTCCAGCTGAAGTTACAGGCTGATGATATTTATTATCCTCACATCCAAATACTTTAAAGAAAATGAAACAAATGTCGCACTAGCACTAGAAAATTGAAAAATTAATTTCCTTTCTTTGACACTATAGTATTCTCTACCATACAGTTAAATAATCATAGAAATTTTGGTGGTTCAAGGGGAAATCTATAAATCCGTATCATAGAATCATACAACAATTTGGGTTGGAAGGGTCCTGTAAAGGATATCTAGTCCAACTCCTGCTTCTGTGAGCAAGGATATCTTCAGCTAGGTCAGGTTGCTCAGAGTCCTCATTGTCTGACCTGGAATGTTTCCAGGGATGGGGGAAGAACAACTGGAAAATGGCCCAGCAGAGAGGGACCTGGGGTTGCCGGTTGACACAGCTGAACATGACCCAGCGTGTGCCCAGATGGCCGAAGGAGCCAATGGCATCCCGGCCTGTATCAGCAATAGCGTGGCCAGCAGCACCAGGGCAGTGATTGTCCCTCTGTACTTGGCACTGCTGAGGCCACACTTCGAATCCTGTGTCCAGTCTGGGACCCTCACTGCAAGAAAGACATTGAGGTGCTGGACTGTGTCCGGAGAAGGACAACCAAACCAATGAAGGGGCTGGAGCACAGGTCCCATGAGGAGTGGCTGAGGAAGCTGGGGTTGTTTAACCTGGAGAAAAGGAGGCTCAAGGGAGATCTCATTGTTCTCTACAACCACCTTGAAAGGAGATTGCAGTGGGGTGGGGGTCAGTTTCCTCTCCCAGGCAACCAGCAATAGGACAAAAAGAAATGGCCTCAAGCTGTGCCATAGGAGGTTCAGGTTATATATTAGGAAGAATTTCCTCACAGAAAGGGTTTTCGAGCATTGGAACAAGCTGCCCAGGGAAGTGGTGGAAGCACCATCACTGGAAGTGTTCAAGAAACACATGAATGTGGCACTAAGTGCTATGTTTTAGTTAACAAGGTAGTGTTCAATTATAGGTTGAACTTGATGATCTTGGAGGTCTTTTCCAACCTTAATGAATCTATAATTCTATCTACGACCTCTCTGGGAGACCTGTTCCATTGTTCCACCACCCTCATCACAAAATATTTCTTCCTTATTACTAGTGTAAATCTGCCCTCCTTTAGTTTAAAACCAATACCTCTTGGCCTGTCACTAGAGGTCCTACTAAAATGTTCCTCCCCATCTTTCTTACAAAAACACTTTAAGTAGGAAAGGCTGCAATAAGATGCCCCCAGAGTCTTCTCTTCTCCAGGCTCTCTTCTCCAGGCTGAACAAATGCAACTCCCTCAGCCTTTCCTCAGAGAAGTGCTCCAGCCCTCTAACTCTTTTTGTAGTCCTGGTCTGGACCTGCTCCAACAAGTCAATGTTCTTCCTGTGCTGAGGACTCGAGGGTGGGATGCAGTACTCCAAGGGAGTCTCTCCAGAGCAGAGCAGAGGATGGTTGGTTCATTGGTTTGGAGGCTTTGTCTTTAATTTTTTAATCACATGCAGTAAAATGGTGATGAACTTTCATACTTCACAATCTGGAATCATAGGAAATGTTTATTAAAGATGAAAAGCATCACCTGTGTCTTAAGAAAAAAAAAAGTAGTATCTTTTAAGGGAATGCATTGTTTTTATGTGATGTAGCATAATTAGGTACAAATCAAAAACATGTGACTTAGCATCTCAAAATATATAAGAAACCTTTCCGATGCAGTGGGGTTCGTTTTGATCCAGGTTTTATAATTTATCTTTTGTATCCAGTCTAAGATAATTTTTTCTCTACAGTTTGTGAAGAAAAGTCAGAACCTGGAAATAAAGTTCATCCTGATTATGTCTGACATCTTACTTAGGAAGAGAAAAATCACTATTGACAGCAAGCTTAAATTAGATACTATCTGTTGGATGACCAATGTTAAATGAGATTCATCTCTCCTTTAGTCTGTGATGGTTCAATGAGGAACAGGCAAGAGAAAAACACTGATTTACTGCTTCTAATTAAACAACACATTTCTATATATGAGCCAGAATAGATCTTCCACTTGCCTAAGAACAATAAGGTTTAAAAAAAAAATAAGAAAGAAAAAAAAAAAAGAACAAAAACCCCCAGCTCTAAGTCACCTATTGAAATAGCAGATGAATGAGTTTTTAGGATCAAAATTTAAGTGTCTACATTCCTTTTTCCTTCTGGTTCTGATAACGAATTTATTAATCCCTTACTGAATTCCACCCTTTCCCTTAAAACATTTATCAGATGGAGCTATTGAAGCTATTGTTCATTAGTTTCAAACTAACTTAAATCCCATTATCATCCTTTGAGCATCAATTTCTTCTTAGAGTTCAGAAGAAAGTTTTATAACACAGCAATGGCTAAGTGCTTCCAATTTACTTTTATGTCTTAATGCATTTCAAAAACTTCTAGTGTTAACATTACAAAGAGAAAGTTGAACACAGAAAGATTGAAAGGGAAAAAATGAAATTTGTCAAATAACAGGCAGGATCTTTTATGCTGAAAAGTTCAAGTATATTTACAAAAGTGATTTTGCCTCTGTGTCCATTTCTTCCCTACTGTCAGGCTGGCAATTTGGCTTCAGATGTGTCATTGTCATTTTCCAGCACAGAAAGTGTAACAGAGGAAGGACAATAAAAAGGGGAAAGAAAAAGAGAGGTCAGGTAAATTCAAGGAAACTAGATTTTTTGTGTCTTGGACAAGTTTTAAACATGCTTTTATGATAGGTGATAGGCAGAGGTCCATTAAATGTACATGTTCTTTTAAAAATTGAAGCTCAATGAGCAAAATGCACACCTCACTTTTATTCTAAGGTGATATTTTCAGATAAGTAATAAATAATTTCTGCTTATTCATAAAGGGAATGTATCATGGCAACAAAAGTCTTCAAAGATTCTTTCCCAGATAATGCACATATATTTTACGTGTCTTGCTTTACAGAGTTTCATATAAATTGGCAACTTTTCATTGGTATAGTGGAGGTTCTTAAACATGGAACAACAAATTCTGGAATACTTTCATGCAACTCTTACTTTCAAGTAAATACAGGGAAACACAGTGAGGATGCGATGGTTTGGGGGTTTTATCTAGACTTTGCACCAGCATAACAGGGAATCTGAATTTCTTGTTACTCACAATACTTCCAAGCTATCTAAAAATATCTATTAGCAGCTGAAGTATTTCTAGTATCTAAGACATCCATAATTAACAGAAATGAATGTGACCTAAATGAGATCTGTGCTTTTCTGGAGCACTGACTGTAAAGAATGTGAGATATCATATGGTATCTTACCCAGTGTTCTGCAACTAAGTTCAGGCAAACAAATTAAATGTTCATTTTTATTGTCACATATCTTTATGCTGGGAGATGGGCATCTCAGTGGCTCTAATTAAAACAATTATTTTCCCTTATGACCAAATAAAAGACTGCAGGTCTTTCAAGGACAGTTAAACTCATATGCTTGCCTTCCAGTCAAGGAATGAAGCAAATTAAAAAAAAAAAAAAAATTGGATTTCATGCATTCATGTAAAACATTGAGAACCAAGGTGAAGGCCTTGGCAGTGGAAACTGACAACTGTTAACAGATATTTTTAAATCTCGAGAATATTATTCAGTTTCTGACTAAACCTACCTATCACATAATGTACTAGAAAAGCCAAGCATGACAGAAAAGTAAACCAAAATCACTTATTTATGGCATTGTATTTATATTTCTCAATCCCAGTATGCTTGCTGGTTAAATGACTAGGACTACAGATCCATCTCAGCTTGGCTGGTTATCAAAAACTCTCTTTAAAAGATGTTAATGTTGTCGGTGTTCAGCAGTACATGTTTGAACATACCTTATGCTAGATCCTGTTAAAAATGGAGTTAAATTCCACTTTATTCTCAAAATATTACTCATTAGAAATGAAGATTAAGGTTTCAGACCAGATGGTTTCACACGCAGAAAAATCTGTTTCATTTCATTATAAGGCCTCTCCTAGCTATGTAAAGTGCATAAAATTCAGCTTTTACTTTTCTGTCAAGAAGAGATTTACTAATATCTAATACTTTTTTTACAAGCAAAAACCCCATGCAAAACCAAATAAATGCTGAAGGCAAATGCTGATAAAGCAACATGACTTAATTTTTAATTAAGAAAATCTAATAACTGTATGTCAGTGATGTGAACCTAGTTTGTGAAATGTTTTGCATCAGTTTTACTATGGACATTTTTCAAAAAAGTTATTTGATTTCATTAATGCTGTGGTAGACAGGTCATACTCATTAGGTATGTAAATAGCAGAAAAAATAGATAAAAATACTATAAAATATCATGAGCATTGGTATGAGAGATCACAAGTGGTTTATCAGTTTTGGAACAGACACTCCTTCCTGTAGTATCAAGGTCTCTGTTTGAAATAAGTATAAAAATTTATTTTCTTATTGCTATACTCTCAAAGTAAATGCATGCTAACTGTCTCATTTGTTATAAATATGCAGAATATATGATCAATTTTCATTTCAAATTCTGGATGTCACATTTAAATCTTCCTTCTTCAGAGAGATAATATAGCAAACCGTATTTATAGCCCTGGTTCCAGAAACATTTTTAAACTGTGAATTTCTCAATATATCTCTGAACTGATGATTCGGTTTATTTCTTATCACGCTTTTTATTAGAGATATTTAATTTTAAAGGATTTTAAACATTAAGATAAATCTTTACTGAGCTCAAACCTAACACATTTTTTTTATCTTGTAAATAAATGTTTTGTTAATACAAGTGATTTTAGTTTTTTGGACAAATCACAAAATGCATGCAATATAATATTTTAGAATGGAATCTTTGGAAAAATAAACTTTATTAATTTAATTTGTACATGGTATGATAGTGCCTCAGTCATATTTTGTGCTGTAGATAGATCTGCTTAGAAAGTAAACCCTATACAATTACGCAAAACTAATATTATGAGGGACACAAATATCTAAGAAACTCAGTTCAGCAAAACAAGCAAAGGCCACTAGACACAAAATTAAATTAGTAAAATTGAGAAAAGTAGGAAATAACACTGAAAGAGCACACCAGACAGTGATGTTGGAGCTCATTGACTTTTGTGTGAGGTTTGTGTGAGGTTCTTCTCATTTAGCTGTTAATATGTTCTACACATGCATCTGCATCTAGGTTCTCCTCCTCATTGTGCTGGTTTTGCACGGCCTGGTTTTTTGTAGCAGGGGGACCATGGAGGTGGCTGCTGTGAGAAACTGCTAGAAGTTTCCACCATGTCCGGCAGCGCCAATCCCTGGTGACTCTGAAGATGGACATGCTGCTGGCCAAGGCTGGGCCAATTAGAGATGATGGTAACGCCTCTGTAATAACATATTTAAGAAGAAAATCAAAACAAGGGTTGTTGCTCAGTGTTAATTCCAGCTAGAGAAGAGGAGGAGGTGAGAACATGTGAGGGAAACAACATGGCGACACCAAGGTCAGTGGAAGGAGGGGGAGGAGGTGCTCCAGGTGCCGGAGCCGAGATGCCTCTGCAGGCCGTGGGGAAGGCCATGGTGAAGCAGGTTGTC
>VZTA01006626.1:0-48385 GCA_013398855.1 Mohoua ochrocephala | reverse complement strand
GAAGGGAAGGCAAGGCAAGGCAAGGCAAGGCAAAGAAGAAAGAAAAAGAGAGAAAGAGAGAAAGAGAGAAAGAGAGAAAGGAAGAAAGGAAGAGAGAAAGGAAGAGAGAAAGGAAGAAAGGAAGAAAGGAAGAAAGGAAGGAAGGAAGGAAGGAAGGAAGGAAGGAAGGAAGGAAGAAAGAAAGAAAGAAAGAAAGAAAGAAAGAAAGAAAGAAAGAAAGAAAGAAAAGATAGACCTCTGACTCATGTCAGTAAAAATGTAGTAAGACATTAATTTAATGAATATTGTATTAGATTTGAAGTCAAGAAGATAAAGAAACAAGAAAACCTTTGCCAACAGGAAAGGAATCTGACAATTAAGAAAAGTAACATAGCTATGAAAAGAAATGAAAGGCAACTCTGAAGAAAACAGTACAATAACAAGTAATTCATTTAAATGCAATTTGAGCAATATGACATGCTATTACATAGAATAGCTACATAAAGATATAAATGACAAGAATTATAAATCCCTAAGTGTTAGGATAGTTTATATTGATATTTTTATGTTAATAGAACTTGACTGGTGTGAAAAGAATTGAAACCAATGAATGGTGATTAACGACAAAGCTGAAACCTTGCTTTAAGCCTACCTTCACAGGAAAAAGAAAGTCTGTCAGACAGATGAGTACTAATCTAAGTGAATCACACTGCCATCTATTTATTGCTTCCAAAGATCAAGGTTTGTTTTAGAAATCTGCACAGTATTTGAACTGGAGAGCTATAGGTGACCAACGACACTTTAATTAGTTCAGGCTCTGGATCAATCAATTCTTTGCTATTGCCTGACAGTTCACATGCTTTTGACATTATTGATCTTTGTCCATTCATTCATCCTCTTTCCTTCTAAGTTGTTTGGATTCCTTAATTCTTTGTATTTTCTCTGTCATCTTTCTAATCAAATGCATGCAAGTCATTGCAATAGATCTTCATCTGCTTCATTTGTTCTTTTCCATGACATTCAGTAAAGTTTCTTATTAAAATTTTATTTTAAAGATTATTTATATGTGACATTGAGTTATTTTTGTTGATCAGAGATAAAATATTTTTTCAAACATTCTTCATGATTTCTACATTTCTGAAGGGATGCAAAGAATACTTTTCTAACAGCTGGTGCTGGAGAACACTGCTGAATGATGCCCTAGTTTAGGAAAAAATCACTTCCTGAGGGATCACTAGATCTTCAGTTTGAAATACAGCTCAAAATTAAAATTTCTTCAGCAAATCCTGATTCTTCTTTGCTATTTTTGAATTTTAATGGGGTGATCAGAAACTATCTACCTGTCCTACACATTAGTGTTTGAACACCTCTTGCCTCTCATTAGAGAGCATTCAGTGCACAGGAGCACTGTTCTGAAGGAAGTTGTATGTGAATATAATAAAACCAGGGGAACAACAAGTTGAATATTATTTGGAAGAAGACCAGCTAATACTTATTGCTGAAGTCAGAATGTCTATTATCTATGCTCAAAAAGAAGTAAAAAAATCTAATGCCTATTTAAAAACTTCATAAACTAGCTAAAAACTCCCACTGCAATCCTTGAATAATGCAGGCTTACAGTGTATATAATGATCTGAGATGACAATGGCACTTTATTTATTTTTAAGAAGGAGGAAAACTATCAGTATTGATGATGGACAAAGAGTGTCATCTATGACAGCAGTTCCATTTCTGTTCCTGATACAAAAGAGTATTGCCTTAATGTTGCCTTAAGGTTGTTCTGACACCACACTTCTTTTTCTTGCTGCTTATACTTTTCCTGTCTGTTCTCTTCTGCTATAAATGATTATATGCTCAACATAAAAGAATAACAATCCAAAGACGGGAAAAACTTTCATTTTTATCAGCATCAGACAGTACTATTAATAACGAGCCTCATTAGGCTCATTAGGCTACACTCAAGCTTTCCTTAGCTACAAAGGACTACAATATATGTCACTGAAAAAGCAAAGCAAATAATTATGACCTTATCAGTTCCTTCCAGCATGACTCTCATCTCTGCTTTTATTTTTAGAAGAAATGGGAAAGGATTAATGAAATTTAAAACAAATATTGAAGTAAATTTAAAAGAACTGAACAAACCCTTCTGTAGTTGGGATGGTGGAGGAAAGACAGACAAAAGATGGAAATAGAGATATCTCCTTGCAGTTTCAATTTGAAAGGGTTTTTAGGCAACACCACCAGTATTTTCACTTGTTTATCATCCTTAACCTTGCCTGTGTGTATATACGTACACACACACACATATTTAAAATATTATTATAAATATTAATGCTTACTCTGATCAGCTTGAAAGCTGGGGTTAAGGCAAATCAGATTCTTTTGACTCTTTTTACAACTGCTATGTCAATCTCAATGATTGTGTTAGATTTCTAATGTTCCAGTGAAAACCTTAAATAATTATTGTCAGTTCTTTATGTAAGCCACGTTTGCTACTTGCCTTTATTTAAAACTTAGAGAAAGAAAGAGAAAAAAAATCAACACACACATCTGTTGCTTTATTATAAAAATTTAGTGGGCTAGACTCCATGCACAAAACAAAAGGCACCACGTTATAATAAAGTTTAAACTTTGTTTGAGTATGTACTGAACTGTTTTTCTGTCAAAGGTAACAAATTTAGTTTGCTAAATTATCTATTGCACTGGAGAGAATAAAATTTCACAGATGTTGAATGACAGCAGAATTCTCAAAATAAACTAGATATCTTCTGAGAGTATACATTGTCCTGGTGGGCCAAGGCAATATATGCTATCTTTTCTTTGAAGTCAAAAAGATTGAATGTATTCTAACCATCCTCCATTTTAAAGAATAGAAGTATCTTTAAAGCTGAACAGTTTCTTAGCCAAGGGGAATATTTTCTCAACACAGAATAAACCTGGATCCTTTTTTACTTTTAATAATACCAGCATGTCCTCAAAATGTCTTTTTGGAAAAACCTGTTAGTGCAACAAGAATAATTTACTACTCCATTTTTACAAAGGCATGACAAACTATTATGGCACCTGACCACTGTGAATAAAAACACAGTTAGACATTAAATTAATGAGACTGGCATGAGATCTGCTTCCTACTCACCATTTTGAAATTTTCTTTGTAGTCTCCTATAAGATGGCGCAGGACTGTAGCTATTAAAGCAGCATGCTACAAACATTCTGATAGGAAAAAGAGTTCTGATGCTATAGAGTAATATGAATAATCTAATTGGTTCGAGTGTTTTTGCTGCAAACACACAAACATATTTAATTTTCTTCTTTTATTAATCTTTATCTTCTTATGAGAACTTTGGATCTACAACGATGTCGATTTTAACAAGTGGAACACTGACTTACCACAAACCTGCTTGCAGCATTACAAATAAAGCAGCCCTAAGATGTGGAAAATAATGAATCAAACTGGATGTCCTCTTTCAGAGATGCCATATTATTCATTTCTGTCATGCAGAAGAGAACTCCACTCTGATATCCTGATGTAAAACTAATTTGTATTTGGCAATGTGGGGGAATTGGGCTGCACCACAAAAGAACACAATAAATGTTCATAGCACAACCACGTCCCCTAACGTATTTCCATCTTTGTAATTATGAGTGTTTATTTCCATGTCCCTCCTTTACTAAGCAATTCTTCAAGTATTGTATGAATGAATAAAAATAAAAATAAAAAAATTCTGCATCATTAGGCCAACAACATCCTGTTGACATTTTGCATTATGAAATATAGAATGGTCAACGAAGAGAGGAAAATTGATCTATTTTAAATCTAACATTATCAATCTGTACAGGATGATTAGAAGAAAAAAATCCAAGAGGGACTGTCCAGTACTGTAACTGTCCTGAGTTAACAACATTAAAAACACCTAGCTTTGGTTTTGGACAAGGAAGTGCTAAGGTTGAAGAAACTGATATCTTTGGCGGTTGTGGTGTTTGTGTTTTTCTCCAGATCATAAGTTTATATAAAATATATCCAATCCATCTCAAACCAAAATGTTTTGTTTTTTTTTTTAATTACTATAGGTATGGCTGGACATTAAAAAAAAATCTCAAGACAAAGAGATAAATTGTGGATTTTGCAGTTTTCATGTTTTTACATGCTTCATTCGATGAATGTCCTTTAACAAAATAGCTTCTTAAAAGACCAGCTGTGAAAGAAATCTCTCACTATTAATAGATTTCTATTGATACAATAAGACAATACTGTTATTATCACATGGCCCACACCCATTAAGTCTTCATGCTTTCATATAGTCAATAAACAAAGCCCTCATGAACAGAACAATTGTAGACTTTGGTTATCCTATGTGTTTGCATTTTTAAAAAAGTTCTGATTCTACCATTTCAAACAGCGGGGTTATATCAAAAGCAGTAGAAAGAGACAGATAACTTTGCTATTCCCGGGATTCATTAATCTCCATCAATAAGAACTTCATACATAATAAAGTGTGCATTACTGCTGCTCATACACAAACTGGCAAACAAATGTTTATATATTCTGAGGAACACATGAAAAAAAAATGCTCATTTTATCTCAGAGAGTCAGAATCTTTTCCTTCAGCATTGTCTTTTCTTTAGTATTTCTAGCACTCTTGTGTCCATTCTGTCTGGTTCCATTTGCTTTCTCTCTCAGCCTGTCTATCTCTCATTTGCTGCACCTTTCACTCTTTAGCCATTGCCCTGTTGTTTGGAGAAAGCAACTTCCTTTGTAATGGTAACTTGGACAGGAGAATTTACAGCTGCTAAAATTACCTATAGTATTCTTTTTCTGAGGGATAGGTCTCCATCTATGAAAAATATTCTCCAGATTTTTAAGATTGTCATTACTTTTTTTATGTCACAGTTTCATGATCAACGTTAAGATCATTGAAACACAGAATGGTTTTGTTAGAAGGAACTTTAAAGATCATCTGGTTACAACACCCCGCCTTTGGCAGAGACTCCTTCAACTAGACCAGGTCACTCTATCCAACCTGGCCTTGAACTCTTTCAGGGGTAGGGCATCCACAGCCTCGGTGGGGAAATTGTTCAAGTGCCTCGCCACCCTCCTTTTTTTTTAATATCTTTCCAAAGAAAGTAAAGAATTTATTTCTAATATCTAACCTAAATCTACACTCTTTCAGTCTAAAGCCAATCACTACATGTCCTTGTAAAAAGTCCCTCTCCAGCTTCCTTTTGGGGACTGGAAATCCACAAAAAGGATACCCTGGAGCCTTCTCTTCTTCAGGATGGACACCTCCCAACTCTCAGCCTTTTCTAATAAAAGAGGTGCTCCATCCCTCTAATCATCTTTGTGGTCTCCTCTTGACTTGCTCCAACAGGTCAATGTCATTATTGAGCTGAGGACCCCAGAGCTGGATGCAGTACTTCAAGTGGGTCATCACCAGCGCAGAGTACAGGAGCAGAATCCCCTCCCTCTCCCTGTTGGCCACTCTGGTTTTGCTGCAGCCTAAGACACATTTGGCTTTCTGGGTTGTGAGTCCACATTGCCAGGTCATGTCCAGCTTCTCATCCAGCAGCACTCTCAAGTCCTTCTCGGCAGGGCTGTTCTCAATTTGTTCAGTTACATATTGTTGCAGCATTTTGCACTTGGCCTCATTAAATTTGGGTTCCCATGGGCCCACTACTTGAGCCTGTGCAGGTCCCTTTGGACGCTGCGTTTTGTAAGAGAATGAAAGAACAAAGATCTTGCAGCCCTGTCACCACCACACATAGGTGCTGCTCTGAAGTTAATTGGTATGACTGTACACTGATGAGTTGCATCCAATAATAGCAAAAACGGCCATTTTTCTTAAAAGGCTCCATATACTTTGCTTCAGATTCCTGAATAGCAGTTCTTGAAAACTTGAATACAAATTAACATTTCAAGTACTATATTCTATCAGCTCTTTACTGTACAACAGGAAGTACTTTTATAATGTCCTGATACCTGGAATAACTAATTTGATACCTTTCCAAAAAAGAATAGTAGCATTGATTTCCCACTGACAAGAAAAGCTAATAAAGTGGGAAATGCACTGTTGAAGAGCAACTTCAGTACATAGCACACTGTCTCACATTCATGGGCAGCTGACAAAAGAAAGCAATTCTGCATGTAGTCCATACAGAACCTTCTGCTGCTGTTTACATTTCTTGTTCTGCAACGAGATAAGGGCTTGTAGTACTAGAAATATGATCAAAGCAACTCTGTTGCAGTGCAAGCATTTACAGGGCAAGCAGTTTCATGACAATCAGATAAAAAAATCTTCTGGCTCTTGTTCTTAGTAACAGTTGGAAAGAGAATACAGTTTCTTTCATCCCAAGAACTAGGAAAGGTCTAGGGATAGAAGGAACTAGGAGAATGTCAGTACTAACCATCATCTCCAGGATCCAGAACTATTTGAAATACGTATATTCAGTTACTTCTAAATAAGAATTATCATCTCTGAATTGTAAATGCTTGTAACTAACTTTTGTTCTATTTTAAAATGTGCTGTTAATACCTGTAATTTAAAGTTAATTTTTTAAAATATGGAATGCACCCCTGTATCAGAAAGATATCTTTCCTCCATTTCCATGTTTTTCTTTACTTTGCAGGGCAGGAAAAAACTTCCCAGTTTGGAATGCTCAGCATGGGCTGGACTGTGAAAATGTGTCAAGTGAGATCTGAAGCACCTCCTGTTCAAGGATGAGACTTGCAAATCTCAGTGTATGACAGAAAGATGGGTTGTGGTGAAATCCATCTGGTCTTACAGTCTAGTTTGTCTGGGAACTAGGGGTGCAAACCTGCCTGAGAATGCGCCTCCTCCCCAATGTAGACACATGGTCACTTCCTGAGAGCTGAACTGCTCTCAGGAAGCAGCCTAAGGGCTGTTTTAATTAGCACAGTTTCAAAACAATTATAATACAATATGTGCAAAGATTTTTTTCTCATTAAACCAAAGTAAGAAAATATTTTCTTTACTAAATACATTGCTTCATTGAAGAGAGGAGCAACTGTTATTTCTTCACCTATTCACCAGTCATTTGCTGCATAATTTAATTTGGACTTGATGGCAAATATTATAATAATAATAACAACAATAATAATAATATTATTATTGTTGTGATTACTACTACTACTACTACTACTACTACTACTACTACTACTATTATTATTATTTAAGAAATATAATGCCTATGCACAAATGGCCACACTTAGAGAAGGGTTCTTCCCTTCAGAATAATTTCTCCACAGTAATGTCCCGTTAGCTGCATTAGTTCCTTTTACTTGACCTCAGTATATTCGTTCTCAAGGAAATTATCACACAAAGAAAAACATCCTTCAGTTTTGGTTTTGTATTGTCTCTCACAAGTTATTATTCTGTAATTCAGTTAAATGAAGTACAAGAGCACATATTAGTTGCTGATAGTGACACTGATCATGCATATTATAAGGAATATTAATTACGTTTAGCTGTTTATTCCTTTTATGAAAAATGAAGAACAGAAACAAACTTAACTGTTGTTTAGATATGTCCTTAAGCCCAAGCACAAGTTCTACATTCTCAGAGACTAATTATAAATCAAGATGGATTTAGATAAAAGTAGAAGTACAAAGTCAAAGATTAGTGTCAAACCACATAATCTTTGTTAGGATTTAGCAAAACAGAATCTCGTATTCAATGATTCCCATCAGTTTGTGGCAGTTTTATAAATGAAGCTGTCAGTGGAAGAAGTATTGTATGAGATACAAATAACAGGAAAAAACCAGTCTGTTTGAAATTTGTGTGCTCTACATTCAAAAATCTCTAAAAAGCCAAACCCAGGACTACAGTGAAATTATTTCAAGTGATAATGAAGAAAAGCAGTGGTTAACCTAAAGATTCAGAGGTCAGACCCATGATTAGAAGCAGCACTTCAGTGTGTTTATTTGAGACAATATTTCCACAGGAATTCAGCAGTATAAAAGTATAAAAGTATTAAAGAGATCTCACATAATGAAGAAAGAGCACAAGGAGAAAGAAATTTTAATCTGCAATGCAGCTTTTCCTCCTTCATTTCCATGCAACTACATGGTACCACTGAAATGCACACTTGTTTCTTAGTCTAAAACACATAGCTGAAATTGCAAGAACAAAAATGATCACAGACTTCTTTAAAGTTATTTGGTAATTTTTTTTCACTTTATTCTTCATTTTTCAGATTAAACATTACAATGAACAGTTCAAATGTACTTTTCATACCAAAGCAATGCAACCATGATTTTTAGTGGTACATCACTAATGTCTACCATAGGAAGATAGTTAATAGCTCACTAATTTTTTCAAGGTCTGAACATAGTCTACAAGTATAAAGAAAATTTCTGTGCTAATTTAATTTCTGACATTCCACTCAAGAAAATTATTATTTTCCTGAATCTTGTCAGATGAAATATTTTTTTCTTCCATGCTCATATTTCAGAGTTAATAGATTATTCAACCTTGATTTCTATAAGAACTATTTCATCTTTCTTTTTCCTTTGTTATTTTTATATAAATAGATTGTCTAAGAAATAATAGATTTGATCTTCCCAATTTTAGTACTGTTTTATATTAACAGAAATTCAAATATGTTTCATTAGTCCATTGATTGTTATCATGACACTTCATATATAAGAACTTTGTAACTTTCAAGTTTACAACAAAGATTTTATTTTATTTTATTTTATTTTATTTTATTTTATTTTATTTTCTCCCATAACATCATTAAAATATTAATTTTACTAAAGCATCTATGGTATGGTAAAAAAATTTTCTGATCTACTTGTATTACCAAAATATTCTACTGTGTGACCTACACACAACTGATGTATTCTTTGCTAGTCATTTTTAGTAGAAACTGGTTTTGTACTCATCTTGCATTATTGTGACAAAGTGAATAATCTACTTAATTTCCAAAATGTTAGTCTACTGCAAATTTGACCAGATGTAATTTCTTGTTTTGCCTTTCAGGATTCTATCCTTACTGTTCTTATTTTCCTGTTTTTCAAGGGCGGTTTGTGGTTTTGTCCAAACATGTTTTTCAATGGAGTTTTTTTACAACAGATTCTGGCAAGATAGGGAAATGAAGAAAGGTAGCTGATAAAATGCCAATATCTAACATCCTCGATCACAAAAAGGGTGATGTTCCACTGGGAGATAATTAAGGCTACCAAATTCATTGAATCTTAGAATAATTTTGATTGGAAAGGACCTCTAGATGTCAGTCCGTTCATACATGCTTAAAATGAAGCCAAAATCGAAATTGGAACCAGCTTCAAAGTCTGATGAAGTTCTCAGGGTCGTAGCCATGAGCCTTGAATATCTCAAAGGATAACAATTCTATTACCTTTCAAATCAGCCCATTTCAACAATTGACCTCTCGCACTACGAAACAAAGAAGTTTCTATCTAATTCAGATCAAAAGTAAGAAACAGACCGTGCTTATAAAAGGTAAATTAACATTGAATCAGTAGAGGATGTCATGCATCACAGAATAAAACCAATACTTGCCTTGTTAACACATTTGTCCTTTGCCGTAATTCTTTTCAAAGACACTGAGATTTAAGTGTACAAGTACTTAAGTACAGCTACAAACATTGTTCTGCCACATATAATTTCACAGTCCCTAACAATTAAAAGTTTAAGAATTTAGGAGATGTAGTTAAACAAACAATTTATGGTAGACATAGAATTTTTAGGGGATTTTAGAATTTATTTTTCTTTTTGATATTATAAATACCAGCAATAACAGGAGAAAACAGTATATATTAACTAGTGGCTTACTAGAATGTGGGAGGTAAACTACTGACATTAAATGAGATTCAGAATTTCCTATGTTTTGTAAACATGAATCTACTGCTGGAAAAGTACAGTCAACAGAAAGTTAATGAAGGTATAAAGATAAAAAACATGCTTGTGGCCGTACTTACCATGATTTAACAGTAGTTTGTTCTGATACCTGTGTCAAGGCAATCACTGTAAATACTGACATATTTAAAGTTTCAGTGCTTCATGCTTTTCTGCTGTTAAGAGTGAGCATTAATAGTCCATTTGCTCGTAGAAATGGACCAGAGGTCAATTTTTTGTAACTATGAAAAATTTTCAATATTATTAAGAGTTTAAGGCAAATATATTCACAGATTCTTCATCAGGGTGTCACCATGTCTAATCTACTTGTGGATCTTTCTTAGTTCCTCTATGCTATGGTGAATTTTTTGGACAAAGCAAGGAGATGTAACCCCATGTAATCAGTTAGTACAGTCAGAGAGAGCACAAGTAAAGCTTTTGAAGTTTATTCAACACAAAACTCCACTATTCTCATGTTGTTTTGATGAAGATCCAGAAAGCAATTTCCTGTCTTCCAATCTAATTCACTGACCCCATTAAACCAAAATAAAGGTGTATTACTTTTAAATATTTGTTTTCATCTCTTCCCTGAAGCCTTTCTACCTGAATGTCAGATTTCCAAGTAACATTTTCATTTCAGTGTGAATATATTCACAAGCATTCCTCATTTACACTTCCTCTTCTTTTTACCCTGTCTCCTGGGTTTTCCTTTTTTGTCCATGTAGAAGACACATATTCCACCATCATGTATATGATGACAGACATATATGTCTGTATGTTTGTGTGCATACATACATACCAAACTAAAGAATATGGAGTTTGCTTGACTGGTTAATTCCATAGACAAAAGCAAATTCTTTGGACATAGAAGTCAGTAATGCCAAGAAACTACAAAGGAAATCTACTGAAGTATTCCAGCTGCCTTCATCCTGAGACTGGCTGATTCATTACTGCACAGCTGACCAGTGTTTGATAAGTGGAATAAAACCTTAATGACTAAGAACATGCTGGGTGATGAATATTATTTTGGAGCTCTTTATCAAATTTAGTCCATTTGCCCAGCTATTGATGCAGTATCAGATGTAAAAATAGTGAAAAACATTGAACATTTCAATTTTGTTCATTAAGAGATTTCAGTATTAAATTGGTCTTTGAGAAAATACAGATGGAGCTTATTTGCATGCAAATATTTCTTACTGACATATAACAGTTCCAAATTCATCATAGTTGATACACTTGACCCGATGTTTTTGGATCATTTTTACTGTTGTATGCATTTGAAGTAGATATCATCCAAAGCTAATGATAATGTTCACGTTCATATAGGTAGACTTTATTCGGCTGAGAGCAACATGGTATCTGAGGTGCTGAAAATGAGTGGAAAAAAGGCTGTATGATACCTTTTACAGGTGTGTACTTTTAGCCTGATTTGATTGTAGAAGCATATAACTTTAGCTAGCTGCTAGTTATAACCTTATGAATCGTACTAAGGAAAATGTAAATGTCTAAGGCATTGACTATAAAAAATAATATGTTTTAACCACTGAAATCCGTGAGTGTTTATGTTTTGGTGTTGAAAGATCAATCTCTAATGATTTTCATGAATTTGATGATAATACCTTACAAGGCTTCTGTAGCCACAATGTCGTCCCTATTGAAATAAATGGGGGGCGAGGGGGGAAGCACATTCTATCAAAAACATGAAGAGTAAAAAAACACCTGATTTTAGAAATTCACATGGTTTGGCCATTAAACAGTTGCAATTAGATCATGTGAGTTGGTGTTCAAAGGACATAGCTGAAGAAAATGTGCACACATGTTAAATATGTGTTAAAAATTATTTGTGGAAGAGAAAGGATGTTTTTAAATGTACCAATCTGGATGTTTTAATAGGCATATTTCTGTTGGAAGAGGTTCTGCCCATTTAAGCACAAAGAAATTCATTGTATTTGAGTAGTAAGTTCCCTAACTAGATATTTTAAATATCTAAGAGAAGGCAATTTTTCATGGTTTCTGCAAAAATAATATAATTATACTGAAGATTTTTTCTTTTAACTTATGATAACAGAGTAACATATAACAAAGAGAATGACCAAAATCGAAGTCTGATCTAACCTGAAAGTTCAATATCTAATGGATACCTCTGGATTGTGCCCAGTAGAATTTCAAATATCTCCAAGGATGAGAACTAAGACATTTGGCCCATCACAGAAGAAAAAAAACTAAATGGTACATATATAATAGGAATATTTGGTATTGCAGCTGGATTTCTCTTATCTTTTCACTTTACATCTGTGAGAACACTCTGGGTCTGTTTGGCATATAGGCTTCCATTTGGTGGATAAAGACTGTGATGAGGCTTGTGTTTAGCCTTTTCCTCAGGCTGAAGAAATTCTGCTCCCATAGTTTCTTCTTGAATGTCATGTTCCCTAGCCCCCTAATCATCCTGTTGACTCTTTAATAATTTTGATCAAAAATCTCATTGTCTTTCTTAAGCTGGGAAACCTGAACTGAATACAACACTCCAGATGCGGGGTTACAAGTGACAAACAAAGGGTAGGAATCAATTAATCAAGTCATTGGTTATGCTGTCACTAATACATCCTTCTGTTTGGTTGGCCTTCATTGCTGCAAGTCTACTTTTGAATCATGTCCAATTTTTTGTCTGCCAGGATCATCAGGCCTTTTCAATGCAAAGTTCCTTCCAAGCCTGTTGGTGCCCAGCCTGTACTGTCATATGAGGTTTGGTTTTTTTTGAATTTAAGCTTTCTTGAGCTTTCATTTGAGAAAGAACTAGCACATTCTTCCAGCCTCTCAAAGTTTATTTAAATAGCAATCTGGTCTTCTAGAATTTCTTTCCTTATGAAGAATATTTTTTTTCCTAGCTAAGAGAGCTGCAGCAAGGGAATGACATTCAAAGCTTTCTCTCTGCATCCATGGTGGAGTTTTCATTCCCACTAAAAGCAATAGAGACCTTTAGAAAAAAAGAGCCCAAATGAGTAAGTGTGAAACTGCTGTAGACTGGCAGACCTGACAGAGGAGGTAGAAGATGTGAGTCCAGTTGTTCTTAGACAAAACCCAGAAACTTTTTCCTCATGTCTAACTACAACATACACCACTGTCAAGAGAAAATAGAAACAGTTGGCAGCAGCATACAGAAGCATTTCCCAAAGCTACTACTAGCAATTTAAATACATTAACCATGGACAATAATGGACAGCATCTTCAATTTGAATAGACATTTTCTGGGCATTCAAAGAACTCTAAACAAAGATGTTAAATCTACTGAAAAGCTGTGATGATTTCTGTCCTTCATTGTTCATGTATTTTATGATGCTCATCCTTTCTGTTACAAAAGGTAAATAATGTGTGTGCTCTTAATAAAAAGGATTAATTTTATAAAAGCCACACTAGTTCCATCATTGTCTACAATTGAAATTTTATTCGTAAAAATTAACACGATACAATTAAGTTCATGGTAAATTTATGTCAAAGCTGGGTTTAGTTAAACATTTTTTCATGACAGACTTTGTTCTTTGATGCCATGCTCGAAGACCACAGGAGACAGAAAGAAATTTCCAACTGGCTGATGGGTTTTAGAGCAAGCCGGTAACTCAATTGCGCCTATTCAAATTGTCTGTGCTTAGCAACAGAATCAGACTTGTAATTCAGCTCTTCAATTACTGTGTTTTGATTAAGCTACAAGAAGAATAGATGTTTAATCTGACTTCTAATAAACAGTCATAAAACTTCTTTTTCACTTGTGGATGTTCTCAATAGCCTCTTTATTTTAGAATGTTTCTCAAAGACATATAACTGTGTATCTATTTCAGTGTCATGTCTTCCATTGTTCCCATAGTTCTAATTATTTCTTTATAAAGCTATAGTTTGTCTCAATATTTTTGAGTCTGGATTTCCTTTTTATTTTTGGTAGTATATATCCTTTTCCAGAATAAGTAAGTTATTATATAAAGCTAGATATACATTAAAATGGAAATGCCAAACACTGTAAATCTATTTAAAATTGATATGTAAGTAAAACAAAACACATACCTCAATGACCTTAAGTATAAATACATGGTAATAGAACCAGGTCCAAAAAATCTAAGAGATGAAACTTCCCACAATATCTAGAATAAATGCACTTATTTTTCATGAGCAAAAAGTGAATGAATGCAGTAGTCATGACCATGGAGATATATTTGCTTTTCTATATGACTTCATATGCAATGGTGGGAGAAGAAAAATGCTTCTAAGTGCAGAACTGAGAGAAAGTAGTTTTCTGCAGAAAATTTGAGTCAAAATGGCATTTAAGACCAGACAGCCCAAGAGTAGAAAATATGTGTTGGTTTCCACAAGCTGACGAGGCAGACCTAAGTATGACTGAGCAATGCATATATCTACAATGCTGTAGCCTACTGCATCAGAAACAAACAGGGGGAATTGAGAGTCAATGTGCAGTTGCCGAGCTGTGACATCACTAGGATGACAAAAGGTTGTGATAGATGGATAGGGGAGCTTTAGAAAGGACAAACGAGGTAGGTAAGGGGACAATGTGTGATGTAAACAGGTGGCTGGAATGCAAGGGGTTTTTGCTAGGGAAAGGTCATGAGACAGTCAAGAGTTTGTAGGTAAGAGTCAGAGGACAGGCAGGGTGCCAAGACAGGTACCAGTTGTGCCTAAGGAAGTAGATGAAGCCTTCTGTAGACAACAGGAAGAAACCCCACTATTGTAGTATTTGGTATTCATGGGGGATTTCAGCCACCTGGACTACTGCAGAATGAGTAGTATGATTGATTATAAACAATCCAGGAAATTTCTGGCGTGGGTTAATGGCAAGTGATGCAGATGCTTCCTGAGCTGGATAGAGGGGGTTTTCTGCTAGACCTGTTGATACTCAAAAAAGGGAAAGAACTATCTGAATACGTTAAGGTATACAGCAGCCTTGGTTAACAGAGAGTGTGGACAGAAGTGACAAAGACCCTAACATGAGTCATAACCATGGAATTTGGAAGAGCAGATTCTGGTTTGTTGAACGATCTGCTTGAGAGGATGGCATGAGAGACTGCCCTGGAGGGCCAGAGGGCCTAAGAGATCTGGATAATCTTCATGGTTGACCTCTTCAGAGCACAGGAATAAAGCACAGAAAGTAAGGCAGGCCAGCTGATATGAACAGGGAATTCCTAATTGGACTCAAATTTTAAAAGGAATTATTGATAAGGGAGTGTCCTGTTCCACTATAAAAGGGGAAACCAGGAAGGGTTCTTTTGATAGATTTTTCTGATGAAAAACCAAGCCCGAATCCGACAATATTATATTTGAGAACCATTTATTGAAATTAAATGAAAGAGACAAACCCAAAGACAAACAAACAAACAAAAGAAAACCAACTAAGTGTTCTAACAAAAGGGAGGGGGGAGGGAAAAAAAGAAAAGGGAGCCGAGAAATAGAGAGAGAGAGAGAAACAGGAGACAGGGGACAGCGCTACCACAGAACCCCGGCCGTGTGTTTGGCAGACGGAGCGTGCATGTTGCGAACTGCGCGGTGCCTTTGCGTGTCTTCCATGGCGGGCTGGGCGCGATTTTTCAAGTGGTGGCGGCGGCGTGGCTCTGACGAGGTTCTGGCTGCGGGAAGCAGTGGCTAGAACTGAATGCAGGCGGCAGGCAGCGGCTACAAGCTGCAGGCGGTGGCTGAAGCACGGGGTGGTTCCCGGAATCGGCACAGTAGGGCGAGGCAGGCACGGGCAGGCTGTGTGCGGCAGCTACAGAGCACGAGGCAGTTCCCGGGATCAGCACAGCGGTGCGAAGCAGGTACAGGCGGGGAAACAGAACCCCGGGGAGGAAGGTGCGAAGGCGGGAGCAGAAGGGGCCAAGCTGACCCTCCAAGCGATCCAAAGCAAAAGACCAAGACAAAGACCCAGAGACAAAGACAAAGAACCACCTGGCGCCGTGGCCAGTTGCTTTTAAGTGTCCCCCCAACTCCTCCCCCTACTCAGTTTCACGGGCCTGTTTTGGCGGGCATTTTAGGCGGGCTTTTTTTTTCTTCACTTATTTGTGATATATATCAAGGCATATATATATTGGTCCCTCTCAGGGAGAAAAAAGGATGAGTCAGGAATACCAAAGCTTAGCTAGGTTGAAAATTGGAAAGGTGACGGCATAGTCACAGGTCAACAGGATAGTTTTCTTTTAAGTACCTCAGCTGCAAAAGGGATAAAGTTAAGAAGAAAATGAAACTAATTCAATTTAGATTTCTTTTCTAACAAAATTAACTTCCTAACAGATATTTTTTAGGTTAGAAACAAAAAATCTATTCATTGATATTCTGAATGAACTGCACCTATCCTTACCAAAACTGATAGAAAGTAATGGAAAGGAGGTGACAAATTCTGTAATAAAATTACACATGAAAGAAATGGTACTGTTGTTTTATTTTCCTTTACTAAGTACAACAGAGAATGTATGGTATTGAAGAGGCATTCTGAGGGAATTTTAAGCACATCTATATATAAAGTCTGGTTTATGATCTTAATCATCACATACCATTCCTTTCATATCTCAGTTACAATATTTATAAAGAAAGAAAAAGTCTATTTTACTTTCTTATTAAGATGTTTGGCATGCCAGTATAAATATGCAGTATTGGTATGGAACTTTACTAGTGAAATGCTGGTTTTCTATTGATATATGTATGCAAAGACCTGTGTAATGTCAATAAACTGGAAAAGTAACAGTCTCTCCTTCAATAACCCAGGTTAAGCAAAGCATAGTTTTAACACAAAAAAAAAAAAAAAAAAACAAAAAAAAACCAGGAATGAAGTTTTGAAGCATTTCCAAAAGAAAAAGGACCTCAACTTTTCTGTAACCATGACTGGTTTTTCAGACTAGGAAATGGACAGAATCAAAGACATGTACAGTTGAAGCAATTACCCTGTAACTAAGAGAATAATTATGGATTACAAATTGCTTCTCACTTTGTCACTTCTCCCTTCCACAAAGAAAAGAGAGTTTCTATTTTTTCAAGATCTTGTGTGAAAACAAGGAAAAAGAACAGCTGCATTTCAACCTACTTGGTGATATCATACTATGTAGAAGTATTAAAACCACTTTGAGATATTAGCACACAGAGAAAAACAAGGTCTTAACCTGCATTTATCTGCAGCATAATGATGCAGATATAATGATGCATCATGATATCTGACACGACGTAATGATGAGAAAACCAAAAATAGTTACGGATTCATAGAAATCTTCAGGTTGGAAAAGACCTCTAAGATCACCCAGTCCAGTCCTTAAACTCACACTTGCCCAGTCCACCACTAAACCATGTCGGTAATTACCATATCTACGTGAGTATGGACCAGCGCAAAGGGCATCGACCACATCAGTAATAGACGTGTTTGTTCATAAGAAAATGTTCAAACTGCAGTGTAAGCAGTGAGGGAGGGTTTGATATTTTCTTTTTAAACACTGCTGTAGATATGAATTTTCTCTGTGTCCTTTTCTATAAGCAAATCTACCAGGATTTGAACTTTTCTGTGAAGGTGGTGAAGTCATAAAACTGTATTTTAAATGGAGTATATTCAGTTCAGATCCAATTCACTATTTTTCTGTAATACTTTTGCAAGTACCTGATACTAAGAAATCCCAGACTGTCAGAAGCACTCATGGGTGCTTTTTTTGCATGTTTTTCTGAGTCACACCCAGATTTCTGCCATGTATTGTTTGGAAAGCAACATGGATTTTAGTCTGAGCTCTCCCTTACATGCATTCTCCTCCCTCTACGACTATCTCTGATATCATCCCAGTAAAAAGTTAAGAATAAAACATATTGAACTTTTGTGGTAAGGAACATATAACTGCTGCATTAGAGTTAGGATGCAAGAACTAAGAAGCATAACATTTTTCTGAATTAGAGCTGCAGTGAAAAGTTTGTAGTCTGTGATCTCGTAAAAATGAAATGTTCCTTTAATTCAGTAAATAAAATTATTATGAAAAGAGTATGTATGACTCTATGGTTAGAGTCCTGGTCTAACACTGAAAATATACATTTTGATTCTTGGTCGTAGATAAAGTGAGCCCTTGAGCAAAGGAGTTTTTGCTTCTCAAAATATTTAGACATGAAATTGCCAGATCAAAAGCTCATAAAATTACTGAGATTTTTTCATGTGCTTTCGATCAAACTTGTAATCATACCTTGCCTTTTTCTCCTTAGTTTTTCCTTTTCTAGTCACATACTGTCAAGGGGGTCCAATCTAAGTGACACTATATTGCAGAAATAAATCAAAAAGTTAAACCATGATACTACTGTGAAGACTTATGTTAAGTATTCACTTGCTTAGTAATCAAATTTCCTATTAGTGGAGAAAGAAACAAAAGAACAAAAGGCAGAAGCCTCTTAGCAGATGGTAAACATTTATATTTCTAACACATCATTTGTTCAGATTTTAGAAAACAGCACTCTATGCAGGCTTCCTGGGCAGAAATCAAAATAAAACTTCCAACTGGATCTGCTTATGCTAAGCTGACTTACATAGTGGTGGTAAACAGATTTTGGCTAGCAAGGTTTTGCACCCATCTTACCTCATTTCACCTTCCATTAGAATATCTTATGTACCCAGACACTTTGTTGTAACCACAGGAATATTCAGATGGCAGAAAGAACTTTGGCTTTTGTCTTTCTCCTTATCCTTTTGTGTGTCCTAAGAAATATAAAATCCTGGTAGAAACTGTCTTGGAAACACAGAAAAGAGTTGCAGACTGAATCATGGTTCCAAAGAGATATTTGCTTTTATTTTATGCAAGAAACAGAAATATTACTATTCGACCCATACTTTAGCACCCTAGCTGTTGAGTATGCCAATCTGACAACTTAATTGTCTCCAGAAAACACCCATGTCTAATTTGCTTTTAGTGAGTTGCATACCTGCAGCCCGTTGACTTTTAAGTTTTGCAGTTACAAACATTGCAATGTCTAAATTATTCTTTTTGGATCCCTGTGTTAGCTCTTACTTCACAAAAAACATTGCTCCCCTGACCCCTGAGAGCTACTCTCAGGACATTTTAAAATTTGTTGGGTTTATTTTTGGTTTTGGAGGACACAAATAAATGTTTTAGCCCATATCCATTTCTGAGCGCAAAAGATATTAGGTGGTCCCACCTTCAAATTTCACTGAATTTGTCCTATGGAAAAGAACCTGGAGGTCCTGGTCGATGGCAAGTTGAACATGAGCCAGCAGTGCCCTGGCAGCCAGGAGGGCTGGGGTGCATCAGGCACAGCATCGCCAGCCAGGCAGGGGAGGGGATTGTCCCGCTCTGCTCTGTGCTGGGGCGGCCTCACCTCGAGTGCTGGGGGCAGTTTTGAGTGGTATGATGTAAGAAAGATATGAAGCTATTAGGGAGTGTCCAAAGGAGGGCAACAAAGATGGTGAAGGGCCTCAAAGGGAAGCCTTATGAGGAGTGGCTGAGGTCACTTGGTCTGTTCAGCCTGGAGGAGACTGAGGGGAGACCTCATTGCAGTCTGCAGCTTCCTTGTGAGGGAAAGAGGAGGGGCAGGCACCGATCTCTTCTCTGTGGTGACCAGCGACAGGACCTGAGGGAATGGCCTGAAGTTGTGTCAGGGGAGGTTTAGGCTGGATTTCAGAAAATGATTCTTCACCCAGAGGGTGATCAGCAACTGGAACAGGCTCCTCATGGAAGTCGTCACAGCCTGATGGAGCTCAAGAAGTGTTTGGACAGCGCTCTCAGGTGTGTTTCTTAGGAATGGTTCTGAGCAGGGCCACAAGTTGGACTCGATGATCTTTATGGGTTCCTTCTAATCCAGAGTATTCTATGATTCTGTGGAGGAAATGTCCTATATATTTCTGAGAGAAAAAAAAAACCAGTTTTTTGGGGGGTGAGGAGAAATTGTTGTTTTGCGTTGTTTTAAGAAAAGAAGAAACAGAGAAGAAATATATTTCAAGCTTTAAGATCTCTTTATAAGTAACCACATAGTAATGCTCCAGAAAAAAAACTTCAGTATTTTTAACTTTTGTTATGTCATTGTCGCTCTTTAAATTGAATTTCAAATAGTAAGGCTGCTTTCAAAAAACCAATTTTTTCTTCTTTTTCTCTTTAACAGTTCTCAATGATGGTACATCAATTCAAGTAATAACCTGTGTTGTGACATCAAAGCCATTTACTCCTCAGCCACTTGTACTGTTACAAACAGATGATTATGACTAGCTGGGGATATAATAATACAAGCAGGAAGTCTCTTTAGAAATGATCTCTCTGTTTATTCAAATATCTCTAGTATAAAAAGTCAACAATAGAAATAAATAGTCAAAATTGATTCTAAATATAATTCTTATCAAAGTCTTTTGTGAAGCTTTAGGTGGTCTCTAGAGAGATTGTATGCTGTGCTTTATGCATAATTCTTCCTTCGGATTCTTTTTGAAATTAGGAGTTAAAAAAAAATAAACATGTTATTTCTATTGGCACTTTCAAAGGAAGAACAAACAAACAAAGTACCTCTCCTAATAGAAAAAAAAAGGCAGCCAAGCAACCTCCTTCTAAGAAATACAAAGTAAATATGAATAACAGTAACTCATGTATTTCAAAATTACTATATTGTCCCTAAACGCATTATAGTTTTCAGAAACCCTTTTAGGAAACGTAAATGAAGAAGTAGGCTTTATTTCTTTAAGGGCAATTTTTGACAGGGTTGGACGCAAACAAATTGCTTATTGGCATTTTCTCTGTTTAAGGTAGTTTCCTTCATTTCATTTTCAATCAGTGTATTTTATCTATCATGCCAAGAAATTGTAAAATTTAAGTGAATATGGTATTTTAGTTCCCTGTAGGAATAGTATGCAGATTACAAATGGTTAATGGTGATGATGGGTGATTTAATGACTGATGTGTTGGAAACCCTGAATCACACTGGTATAGAAAGAATTGTGTAATTTATCAGTATTTCCACAATGTATAACTCTGTATGCATAAATATGGCAAAGAATTAAAATGGGGATATTTTTCAGGTAGGATTTTTTGAACTCTATTTCCCAGAAAAAAAATGTGTAAGCTTTTGTGAAAACAAAACAAAACAAAAAATAAACCCCATTCGAAAAAAAAAAATTACGTAATATTTGTCTGTATTTATTTTGAACTGTTGGAAAATCTTTCAAGTATCCACAGAACTGTACTTTCTGCCCTTTCTAGTAAGGTATTTGTACACTTATCTTGCCAGACTGAGTATGGATCACAAGCCATGATCTAAACAAATGCATTAAACCTTTGTGTAGCTATATATTTACTAATGTTCTACATTAAAGGGGGGACCAAACCGGAACACCCACTTCAAGCACATTTTCACTAATTCAATTTTTTTCTCTATATGTTTAAAAATGTATATTTCCAAAAAGCTTTGAAGAGTTATAGTATTGCATATCAATAACCTGGCAACAGATAGATAAAACATTTTTTTATGTGAGTACTGAATTGCTAAAATTGCAAGCAATAAATAACAAATCTTGTTAATTATTTTAATCCTACACTTGTCATTTCTTTTCTCTCCAGTTCTCACTTTTATTTCTACTTTTATAATAAGAAAAATTCACAGAATTTTTAATTTTTAAATGGGAGAAATAAGAAGCAATTTTGTTTCAATTTTTCTCATTATCGAAACAGATATATGAATGTGATTAATGAAAATAAATTAATTCCTGTTTTCAGTCAGAATAACTGAACTTATCAAGGCTTATACTTTGAATTTAAAATTAAAATAGTTTGGTATAAATCTGCATTTGAAAAATTACATAATTTTGATAAAATAATGTTTTTCGTAGACTGAATTCCTTTTAATTTATAATAAAAGAATCCATACAATCCCCAATTACATTTGTGAAGTGTAGACAAGCTAATAGCTTAATTTAAACATGCACAACATTGTTTAAAAATAACTGCATCATTGCCCTATCCAAAGAGCAGGGAAAAAACACCCTGCCAAGTTTAAATTAAGAAGAGGTATTGTTTGTTCCAATCCAATTGGCAGCACTGACACCTGTGAAGCTCTTTAGTGATCACAAAAAATTACCTGCCTGACCAGCAAGGTACAATCTTATCTTAAGACCTAATATTTGGATCTTACTACAAAGACAGAAGTGTTCTGTGCAATGTAACATCTAATGAAGGGGAAGCAGAGTTCCCATAAGCTAGGTTCAGTCTTGTCATCTATATTTTGAGGGTCAGTGGGTATTTATTTCATGATCAGGATTCTAAAAAAGTTCTAACTATGCTTGACGAATATGTTGAGACACTTCTCATGTATGTAGTTTGATATCCTTTTTTGGGTCTGGATCTTGACTGTATCCCGAGTGTCACATCAGCTGTCTCATTTTAAGAGGCAGTTAAAATGCAAGTCAGAAAGTAACTGCAATTTGGGTAATGCATCAGGTATTTACTCAACAAACCTGTAATTCATTGTGTTCTAATGACAAGCACCACTATGACCAGTTCGCTTTTATCTGCTCTTAGCAAGCAATATTCTCTCAGTCAATATTGAAAGCAATGGATAAAAGCATTGCAGCTGTGCATGCGATTCTTGGAAGAAATGCTAACATTATGTATAAAGGTTCCTGGAAAAAGATACACACAAGTCAACAAGATTTCTATAATTACAGCAGAGAGCTTGAAAAAGAGCACTCTGAAAAAAATACTCCCTTTTTTCATCATTTTCATTCTTGCTCATGTTTATTAGACATCTGAAATGAAAATTCAGATCTAGAGTCGTGAGAGAAACCAGGTGTTCCAAATTTCAGTTCTGATGTGACTTAAAAGGCATAACAGAATCATTTATTGAAAGTAAAAAGGTATATTTGCGTTTTCATTTCTTCAGTCAGAATAGAGGAAATTCTGGTTAAAATTACTCTAATTAAGGTGGTCAATATTGACGCTGAGTAGCAAGTTTCTAAAAAGCCAGTAGGTCAACTTCTCTTCAATTTAAGCTTGGCATATGACAAGAGTAAGAAAGAGGGTTTTTTCTCTTTCTCTAAACACAAGCCCTTAATGTTTTCAGAACATTGTTTTTGTTTAAGAGTTTGAGAAATACAGCAAGGAAGAATTAATTCACAGTGTAACTGAGAATCTGAATGTTGATAACCATGTGCTTTATATAATGTGAAAACTCCCGATAAAAGGATTATGCAGTATGGCCAAAAAGACAGTGCACTTCCCATGTGGTAAAATTAGACTGAATTAAGCAAAAGGTGGACTCCAAGTCTTACTTAAATTCTAGAACCACGAATAAAAAAGGCTGTCCCATGCTCTTCTTATTCTCATTTGCCTTAGATCACGTTCAAATATTAGCCTTAGATCCCTTTCAGATATTAGCCCTAAGAAATTCACTTTTTTTTTTTTTTTGTGATGGTTCTGATGGGATGTCAGCACTTCGAACTGACAATATCTACCATAAGGGTTATGTTTATGTTTTATTTTCATTATTAAAGGGGAACAACATCAGCATGAAAAAGATAAAAGTACAAACATCTCAAATTGAACATACAGTGGTTACATTTCTTGTTTTTATGGAATTTATGTTCACCTTCAGGAACAATAGAACAATTTAATGGAGTCATATTTTTTCTTAAGGGACACATCAACTGCAGAAGCTTTGATTTGGTGTCAGCGCTTGGAGATATAATGAAGACTAATGGTGACTAAATGTCAAACAGAAAACATTTAGAAAAATGGAAAGTGATCAAAAAAAAAAGGTCTTCCATTGCTCTGTGACATTCTTGAGAGTTTTACAGGTTCTCCTGTGGATCTTTGGTGCTGAGCAGATTGCTCATACTGTATATGACAAGTTCCCTGAAATACACACATGGCTATCTCAAATACCACAGACTATCTCAAATAATAACAAACGAATATGGTTAGGCAGCCGAATTGAACAACTATCAGTTATATCCCCAGAGCTCAAGCACTTAGTAAATGTGAGGATACCTGCATTTGGACACCCACATTTTGTTGTTTCCATTTTAGGTTTAAATCTGACCTATAAGACTTCACCAGATATATTTTTATTCTTACTCTGTTATTAATTAATTATTACTAGTTACACTGTAACAAATTACTTCATCATTTTTTACTGACCAATTTCTTTCTTAAAATAAATGCTCAATCTTTTCTCTTCTCTATTTTATCTTAAGGCTTCTAAGCCAGGTTTTAAAATGCAATACGAAAAAATCCCCCGAAACTTAGAGCTATAAGGGAAGGTTATAGTGATTAGGATTTTAGCTTTTATATTTTTCATATCCTGTAATGCTTTAGTGTGTAACTCTAAAACTCCACATAGCCTGTTAGCTACTGTCCCCCCATTTTGGTCAGACATAACAATTCCTCTCTAGGCCTGAAACTCAAGGACACCTTAATGTCTCAGGCCCTGAAATATGTAAACAAAAGTGGGTTAAGGGGGGGAACAAACTTGGGGTAATGACTTCATTACCTGAAATTATAATTGGAGGATTAACCCCTGATATGCAAATGGACCAAAATTATAAAAGTATGAAAACTCATGACCCGGTCGTCCATTTTGGGTGTAGCCCCTAGGGCTCTGACTGCCCAAAGTGTACCTTGAAGGCCCTCAAAAAAATATAACTGCTTTTATTCTCTTAATATTGTCTAGCCTCTGTTTTTAGGTAGCCCCATCAAGGCATCAATAGAATCCTAGGATCATAAAATATAATAATAAAATGGTTTGGGTTGGAGGGGACCTTTAAGATCATCTAGTTGCAACCCCCCTGCCAAGGGGAAGGGTAGGGGCACCTTCCACTGGGACTGGTTGCTGAGAGTCTCATCAAACCTGACTTTGAAAGCTTCTAATGATGGCACATGCACAGCTTTGCTGGGAAACCTGTTTCAGTGTCTCACCAACCTCAGCGTGAAGAATTTCTGTTTTGGATCCAGTGTAAACCTATGTTTTCTCAATTTAAAACTGTTATTCCTTGTTCTGTCACTACAGGATTTGGTAAAGAAATGTCCCTTTCAAGCCTTTGGCTCGTTGTTGTGGCCCTTTTCTGGACTCACTCCAACAGGTCCATGTTCTTAGGTTGAGGCTTCATAGAACTGGACACAGCGCTCCAGGTAAGTTCTCATGAGAGCATGATAGAGAGGCAGAACCACCTTCCTCAACCTGCTGGCCACACTGCTTTTGATGCAGCTGAGGCTTTGGCTGGCTTTCTGGGCTGCAAGCACATATTATCAGCTCATGTCCAGTTTCCATCTACTAGTTTTCCCAAGCCCTTCTAACAGGGTTCCTCTCAATCTATTCATCCTGCAGCTTGTGTTGGTTCTGAGGGTCGCCCCAGCTCTGGTGCAGCACCTTGCACATGGCCTTGTTGAACTTCATGAGGTTCACCTGGGCATTAAAGGGGTATACAAACCAGAGGTAGCTCTTAAAAAACCTTTCCAGATTTTCAGTCTGCTAATAAATTTAGACACCTTCTCAGTAACGCATTTCTGGACTTTGGCAGAAAGATAATGAATGAAGCCCAGCTATGGGGAGGAAAGGTTCTCAAGAAGAACTGCTACTGCTCAGTGACCATTATCTCAAAGTGGCATTGCCAAAAAGTATAAAAGCATATTCTCACCACCATCACCGCTCATGGCAAGTGAATTCTGAACTATCTTTCACACTGGGTAATTTTCTTAAGTAAGACAACAATGATTTTTAGATGGATTGCTTTCAAGCATTTTAAGCATTTTCTGTGACCTCTTAGAAGTTGCATAAAGAATTTAGTGACGTTAGTTTTCTTTCTGTTCTGTGTGCCAGGAGATTTTACCATTATTATATGTCCATTTCTCTCTTTGCCCAATAAGAAATGCCTTGATTAAGATCAGATAACTCTTAAGTGTCCGTTTTCTTTACTAAATCTACCATTTTATTCAACTTCCCAGGTAAAATTTGAGCTCTGAATTGCTTACTTTTGCTGCATGTTTGGTCTATGCTTCATTCTATGTTTCTATAGTTCCCTAGTGCTATCATTTTATTTAAAATGTAATCTTCTGCCTGTACATACAATACTAGTCTTGTCCCCAGAGACAGTCTGTCCTTTTCTCATTCTTAGAGTCTTCCTGGATCTCAGAGCAAATCCTCTCCAATGGCCTGCCTACAGAAAGAAGAGGATTTTTTTTCTTTTTCTATTCGGGGGAAATTATTTTTAGATGTACAAGGTCAATTCTATTGCTTTGAACTTTCAGTTAATGTAATACATTAGAAAAATCAGAGGAAAGATTGGTTCCTTGTATCAAGATATAGAATCTTTCCATCACTTTAAACAGCTGAAGAAACATGTCATTATCACCCACCATCTGATGTGCCAGTGATGATAGATGTATCTGTCATATTTGTGTTGAATTCCTATAATCTTTTTAGATTATTTGAGATATATAAAGAAAGGAACAGAAAGATTTTTTTTTATCAAGTCTGACTGTAAAAATCAGACTTCAAAAAATACCTCAGCTCTCATCACTCAAGAACTGAAAGAGAGAGAAAAGCCCAAAATCCAAAGGGCAGGGCTGTAGAGATTAGAAAATTATCATTAGTTTAATCTCGATAGATATGGCTAATATATTCAGCTCAACGGTAAAACAAGGGACACTTACATGATTTCAGAATTAAGTACTCTAAGTAGTCATCAAACATTCATGATTTTCATCATGAAATAAATAAAACAAAAAAAACCCCCAGTAATAGCAAAGAGTAAACACTCATAGCTGTAACAGCTGACCGAATCATAAGTGGCTACTTTTCTCTCAGTATGTCTAACATCCACCTGAGACTTTGCAGTAATAGCTGCCAGCTCCCTGTCATCCGTTTCAGCTTCCTGTTTCTTCTGTGCTGTTGGCAAGTTTAATAAAACAAGAATTTAGGGATTTGAATTAATTATATTTTAAATAGTTAAATATTTGGCTACATATTAGGTCCATTTAGTATTCCCTACTGTTAGATTGAGTGATCTAGTCTCTTTCATTAAAATTTAAAAAAACCTCAACAACAACAATAACCAAAAAAACCCCCACAACCAAACAAAAAACAAACCCCAACTTTCTTTTTTGATTTATTGCAAAGTCTCAAACAATCCCATGAATGGATCAGAGGACTGTCTTAGTTAAGACAAAATGCATAGGCTTTTTGCCGATGTCACCTCAATTATATAGTCATCAGTGTTTTCACAGTCGAACACAAAAGCTGGTGATAGGTTTGTTTTCCCCAAGGTCCATTTTTCAACTACAGGGTTGACATGGATACATCTAAAGTGATTGGACTAAGATGCCATTTTCCTTTTGGGAAGAGAATAAAAAATTTACTACTACCAAGTATGACCTCAGTCATCCACTGTCAGTGGTAAAAATGATCATTCTTATGAAGTAGAGAAAATCAAAATTTTTAAGTACATACTTTACTTATCATGTGCATTTGAAAAATATTCCAAACTGAAAGTTCCACTTCACCACGATATTCTGCAGTATATATTGTTGTCACTATATATTTTCTAAATGATCCTGAGATAAACAACACTCGCAATGTGGATGTGGAGGGAAAAGTGGTATTTCATTTCTTCCAAGTCTCGAGAAAAGAATGAATTTATTTCTCATTGTCCTCTGAATTGAATGCATACACTATAAAGAATATATAAGGTCTTCTGGAAAAGAAGAGGGAAATAATACCCTACCATAACCAACAGTCCAATCTGTGAAAAATACTAAAACACTTTCTTATGTTTCCAGGAGTATCCATCTGCAGCACTAGCTTTGAAAAATCATATAAAATGATTCTATGAATCATTCAGATGAAGGATCAGAAACTCAGATCCTTCAGGTCCCAAACTGCAACTTCTGGAAGATTTCAGCACAGGATGTTAATATGTAGACAGGACTAAATTCTGTTACCTAAATAGAGGAAACTAAATATGTAATCCTGTCTACGATACAGTAGAATATACAAAATATTTGTAATTTTTTGGAAAATGTAACACTGAACCCATAGCTGATTTATATCCTTTAGACCAAAATCTGGAAGCTAAACAGAATTAATAAATACTGAGACATTATATAGAATCAGAGAATGATTTGAGTTGGAAAGGACCTTTAAGGATCATCCAGTTCAACCCCTCTACCTTGAGCAGGAACATCATTCGTTAGATTAGGTTGCTCAAAGCCCTGTCCAGCATGACTTTGAAGACTTCCAATGATGAGGCACTCACAACTTCTCTGGGAAACCTGATCCAGTGGCTCAGCATCCTTACTGCAAAAATTTTCTTCCTCATGCACAATCCAAAACACTCTATGAGCAGAAGAGAGGGGGAGAATTGCCCATCTTTTGATGCAGTCCAGGATACTCGTTGGTTTTCTGGGTTCCACGTGCTCATTGCCAACTTGTGTCCAATTTTTGTCCATCAGTATTCCCAAGTCCTTCTCCCCAGGACTGCTTTCAATCCATCAATCCCTCAGTTTGTATTGGTACTTGGAATTACCTAGACCCAGGTGCATGACCTTACAATTGCCCTTACTGAACTTCCTGAGGTTCACATGGACCATTCCTCTAGACTGTCAAGGTTCCCCTGGATGGCATCCCATCCTTCTGGAATAGCAGCTGCTATTGCACCACTCAGCTTGGTGTTACCTGCAGATTTGCTGAGGGTGCACTCAATCCCACTTTATAGTGCCATGGATGAAGATACTAAATAGTATTGGACCCTGTGTGGACCCTTGAGGGACACCATTTTTTACTGCTTTCTGCTGGGTCATTGAGCAATTGATTGCAGCTCTGGTTGTGGCCATCCAACCACCTCCTTATCCATCTAATGGATGTTCTTCACATCCATAGCTCTCTAATTCTGTGGCAAGAGGGCTGTGTGGGATCATGTCAAAGGTCTTACTGAAGTCCAGGTATATTACTGGTGAGTAGTTCCCATTTCAAATGGCAGGAGAGTTTTCTAGGTTTCAGGCAATTAAATCAAACTGATAGCCTAAATGTTTGTTCAACTACTCTCAGTTACTTTCCAAGTAGATGGAAAAATTATTTCCCTGTTTTTTTCAAATATTTAGCTTGCCATTGTAACAAGAAAACAGGTAGTGGAGTCATAACTGATTTTTTATCTTAAATGCTAAGCAGTGAGTAAACTGAAACCCCAAATAAAAGAAGTTTTCTTAGAAATGGTAAGCAAACCTCCAAAGAACATTAATGGATTTTTTAATGCACTTTTACACTCTAAGGATATGCTAAAGCCCCAGATTATATACCAGATTTTATTTTTCCCTCCATTCCACTTTTCCTTTTAGAGTCATTTTAATATGCAGCTCTTTTTATTCCTCTTTATTTAATAACTATGAAAAGAAGTAATAACGAGATTGGAGGGTTTTTTTCCCCAAGAATTAGAATAATTAATGTTAAAAAATGAAGGAATGAAACCTCTGGAAACTTCCAACAAGCTTCAACTTGTTTTCTAGGGAAAGTATTATTATTTAATGTATTTATTTAATTTATTTATATTTTTCAGCTATTTCACTGGAGAGCCTGCAGGGCTACATTCCACCACTCATGATCTATCTCATTACAGTTTTTATTTCAAAATTTTCAAGAAACTTTGATTTTTTTTTAATCGAAAAGGACTACAAACCAGTAGCATAAGATAAATTACTGTATATTAGCTTTCTATCACTGTTCATCTTCACATTGCTCTAACCTTGAGCTTTAAAAGCCGAAGAGATGAACTAAATATGACTCGGGGCTGTGAGGAAAAAAAAAAGGATAAATTGTCAGAAAATAGATAACTTGGCTAAGTTATCCATTTCACTTAATCTTCCAAGTATGTTCAATGTCACATTGCTTGACCTGTAAAAAATCAGAAATATAATAACCACACATGCTTTACAGAGAGAAAAGGAACCAAGAAGGATCCACTAATTTTGCAAGAAGCTGTAAGTAAGCAAAAATTAAATTTGAAAATTAATTATTACTTTAGAAGTCCAACCTCTTTCAAGATAAAGAGATAACAAGTGATCTTTATGCAGGCATACAACCCATAGGACATTTAGAACTGTGTCCTAAATACCTAACCTATTAAAATATAAACAATCATAGAGAAGGCAAAGAGAAGTGCACAGACACCAGTTAAGAGTGAACACAGCTACTAAAGCTGATGATGTGTACCTTTTAAAAATTTATGAAGGAATTATATATTCACAAACTGAATAAAACACGTTGCCTTCTCCTTCAACCTATCTAAGCAAACTACACTGGCTTTCCAGCCTTAACTGTGATTAAATATATTTATCTTCCTTCCAACAAAGCTTAAAGGAAAATTTTACTATGCTGTTATTCATCTTCCCTCAAAGGTCCATCCAGCGAGGAGGAAAAATTAAAGAAATAATTTCTCAGAGACACAAAACAAATATACATGCTTATGCAGAGGGTAAAAATGTTTTATGGTTTTACCCTTTAGTACTATACCATCTCAGGTTAATACCGGACACCTATGTCGCAGTTCTTCTTTGAGTCTTCACGGTCTGGAGTTTATTCTTCCAGCAAAGGATTCTCCATATCTGTAGAAGAGATCAGGTGCGGTCTTTGATGCTTAAAATGCACTGGAATGGTTTATTCTAATAATTTACGCAGGTTCAGAAGGTTGTGGAATTGTCTGGGCGACTCTGATGTGTTTGTATGCTGCAATGCACTAAATGTACTCAGCTGAGAAACTCCTCCTCCTGCTGTAACTTCAGAAGGGGAGAAAACACAACCAAGTAAATAAATAAAAAATTGAAGTATGGAATCAGTTTGTTAAAAAAACACGGTTATGAATATGTTGTCTAAATTTTCTCACTCCTTTTCGCCATCTTTTTTTACATGGCTTTTATAGTAATGACACAGTCCTACTTTTTCCCCCAACATTTTCTTTTCCTTTTTTTGTTGGTTTTGAGTCATATCCATATGATTAATGACATGTCCACTTGCAAGGTTAAACTAAAATGTAGAAGAACCCTTTAAAAAAATGGCAAAATGAGTCAGGTTGGTAAACAGTACAACCTCTCCCAAGGCAGTAACTAAATGGAGGAACACTTAAAATTAAGGGCCGAATTCCTAGAAATTCCATGAAGGTGATGATACTTTTTATACAAAAAAATGTTAGTACATGATAGCTCAAAAAAGTCGCTTGTACTCTCCTAATACTCATAATTTTAATTACGGTTACAGTAAAAAATGTGCATACAAATATATATGCATAGAGAAGGTTGAAATTAAGGCCGGGGTTGCCCCAGCCGTGCTTGTTCCAGCTGTCTTCAGCTGACACACTGAGGACACTTCTAGGCTCTGGACCCAAAAGGGTGACACCTCAGGAAAAGTGTATTTAAGAATAACACTGCACAAACAATGAGGAGTAAGGAAAAAAGCATGAGAAAAAGAACAGATCTGCAGACACCGAGGTCAGAGATGAACAATGTAGAGGAGGTGCTCCAGGTGTGATAGCAGAGGTTCCCCTGCATCCTGTGGAGAAGATCAGGGTGAAGTAGGTTGTCCCTCTGTCTATGGAAGTCCACGGGGAAGCAGATATCCACCTGCAGCCCATGGAGTATCCCACAGCGTAGTAAGTGGATGTGCCCTAGAGGAAACTGTGAGCTCATGGAAAGCCTTCACTGGAGCAGACCCTTGTCAGCAACTGTGGCTCAGAGGAGTCCAAGCAGGAGAAGGTTTTTTAAATGTAATTTGATTGTAATGTGACCTGATGACTTGATGCTCTTGGTGGGTTAGATGGGTTAGTTTACTCTTTTCTAACAAATTTTTGTAAATTGTGTGGCCAATTTATGAATTTCTCCCTTATTTCATCTTAAAGCCACAGAA
This sequence comes from Mohoua ochrocephala, assembly GCA_013398855.1. Lineage (NCBI taxonomy): Eukaryota > Metazoa > Chordata > Aves > Passeriformes > Acanthizidae > Mohoua > Mohoua ochrocephala. The sequence goes on along the minus strand of VZTA01006626.1, from coordinate 16,652 downwards.
TAAAAAAAAGCACAGAGTATATATCAATGACAAGTAGATCCCTGACAGTCACTTTTTTTTTTGCTGCTTTTCAGGTAGGAGAACAAAACGGTATGAAATATCAGTACATAAAACGTTCATCCATAACATCTCTAAAATACATTTCTTAAAGAAACAGTTTCTAGTTTAGACAATAAATAAGAAGAAATGACAAAAAAGTGAAAAAATCTTAAATGTTGAAGGAAATGAATATATAATCACCAAGCAGATAAAACCAATCTGTATACCTTAACTTGAAAAAAAAAAGAAAAAGAAAAAGAAAGGAGAAATAAAACTGAATGAAAGAGGAATATTTTATCCTGATATGATCTTAATGTTTGTTCCACCAAAACCTGCATTAAAATACAAAACAAAAAGCCTCTAAGTCAGGTACGTTCAGAATACTATAGAATAATACAATTTCTTGTATGAGCTGAGAAAATGGCATTCTCGTCTTGCCCTATGGAATCTGAATGTCATGAATTCCTAGTTTGAAACATAATTTAATAAAGGTCACTTACCAAGGTAGAAAACAGGGGAGATAAGGAAAAACCCTGCATAGCACATCTGTTTAGAATGAACTGATCTGACATAGTTATTAATTATCACAGATGCCTTGGGGTTGGAATAAAGCTGTCAACTCAGAAGCAAAATGCTTTCCCAAAGTCAGACTCTCAAAAAAATTGCAATAAAACCAGGAATGTTCAATATATTCTGTCAAATATCTTTTCAGAATCTGTGGCAATACTAAGGTGAAAGACTAAACTGTGTTAGCAAAGCCTTAATCAAATGGAAAGATTTTGATCTGAGATAAAATGTGTTTGATTCAGATGGAATAGCTTTGTATTAGATTTATGAAGGCAATGAAATGAAATATTGGCTAATATTTTAGCACACATTAAAGAAATCAATTAATATAGGACTTGGGACTTCAGCAGCTTTAGCACACACAATGATTCAGCTAAGCTATACCTATAGTGTTTGCTCAAATATTATCACTCCTCGTTTCAAATGGCATGGACCGTTGTCATGACATCAAGATAAAATGTTTGACAGGAATAGGCCATACTGCTCAGTTAGTTGTAAGGCGTAGTTTACTGTTATTATTAGTACTGACCATATAGACTAAGAAAATATATTTATATAGTTGTTTTTGCTTAGTAACAAAAAGCATTTAACATGTAGGCATCTTGTTGATTCTTACTGAGAAAGATATAGGTTAACAAAGTTACCCTTACATTGATTCAGTTCTGGTTTGTTTTTTAGAAATCGATGTCTGAGAATTTCACCTAAAAATGCATTTAGGCTGATCTCATATGTCCACATTCAGCCATGGACATTCTTAGACCCTGAGACCAAACTTTGTATCCTAGCTTACATTTAAGTACATGAACTCTGTTTACCCCTAAAACAGGCAGGTCACACCCAGCTCTTGGAATGGTCCTCAACATATATTATCCTCCAGACAATTTATCTGAAATAGATAGTGTCAGCTGATATGAGCCACAGACGTGTGTGGGATTAGGCTAACAGTGAAGTGATATGGGCCAGTGCTTCAGCTCATGATCTGGCCCTTTGTGGGGGGCATGGGTCAGTGTCATGTGTTTGAAAATGGGATAGGTGTGTGATATCTAAAACTAACTGTATACATTTTGAATCTTTCTGCTCAGATCAGGCAGCTCTTAAAAACTATGATGCTGCAGTTAAGTACTGTTTAGAAAGCACATGTTTAGAAAGCATGAGCTGTGTAGATTAATAGCAGATGAGAGATGGAAAGCTACTAGAAGGATGTATTGCTTCACACAACAGCTTGTCAAAAACATACTGTTGGTAAAAAAACTGTTGGAGTCTCAAAAAGGAGCAAAGCAAACCCATGGAAGAAAAACCCAAATCACAAGCACCTATTGTGCAAAGAGTGCCTAAACTACATACTGATGGGGACTTTTCCTATGCATTTGCCTGTTCTCATACCCTGTGCTACTGATCAATGCTGGAGAAAAGTTACCAGGCCAAACAAGTATTTTGTTGATCATATATTGCCAATCTAGCATTAATATTCACGTCCTGATTTTTAAAACTATGTATTTCAAATTTCGACTTGCATCCAATCCTAAAATATTCTGCTGGCTGAAACTTAACACTGCAACTACCTTATTTTGTGTGACTGCCTTTGCATTTGAGTTAAGACCTTAGAACAAAGAAGCATTTTTGATTAACATCATTTTAAATGATGAAATAACGCATGATCAACTTTGCAAACATAAAATGCAAAAAATGTTACTATGGACAATAATTGTTGACATATTTCAAAACACCAATTACATTAACAGAACAAAAGCATCTTCCAGTCTGTCAAACACATAAATACCTAAGAAGATATGCAATACTATAGGTAGTTCTGGGATTATTATTATTATTACTGTTATTATTATTATTATTATCATCATCATTTAATAGATTTCCTTACCTAGGGTCTAAAGTCACTCTAAAATTAAAGGCATGGTTACCTATGTGAGAGGATGTAAAGGTAATTTAATCATCTGGTCAACATTTTTGAGGCAGTTATTTTATCAAGACCATCTCACTAATTCAAACACAAAGTTATTTAATCATTGTGATTTCAGTATTGATGTTATAAGTAATTCCTTTAAATTACATTTATCACCTAGGCAGGCTGTGAAGAGATAGTCTTCTTGTCTCTTGTGATCAAACTAGAGAAGATAATTCAAAGCATTTTTAGAAATACTGGCAGCATGGGGATTTTTTGTCTGCTTCTATGCATACAAACTACCACCAAAAACTCCAAACTACATAAATGTGCATGTCTATGTCATGTTGGAATATTGAAACTTCCTGCTTTTTCATTTCAATTTGGTTTCTCATTTGAATTTAGAAGTCATGAAATCATATGAAAAGACATAAATAATGGCAGAAGATGAATACCTATTTTGAAATTCATTTATGACATTCTAAAAATAAATTTATAATGCTATTTTGCATAACTGACTTATTACCAAGAGAAATATTTCTCAATCTTCATTCTTTTGTTTTCAGGGGTTTGTTTGTTTGCTTGTTCATTTTTGGGTTTGGTTCTGTTTTTTTAAGAAAAAAGGTTCTATCTCTATTTTCTCTATTATAACATTTATAAACTAGCGGTCTGTAAGGGCAGGTACATTGAATCTCTATTAGATGAGGCCTTTTTTGTATATGCATATTTGTGATACATGGGTTGATTTTTTACCCGTTAGAATCTCCAGTAGAATCTGAGGCAGGATGTCTCCAAAAGACTGGACACGATTTGCTCTCAATACAAGTGGAAACACATTCCATTACAAGGAGAAGCGGAAAATTGTTTATGCTTGCTCTTCTTTAGCGCATTCAAAAAGCTCAGCCTAGAGGTTATGTCTGGAACACACATTTTTCCCAGAAGTCCTTTGTTGATCACAGTTACATTCAGAATTCTGGGATAAGGGCACCTGTGCTTTGATGAAGAGTCGTCTTGTACAAGACAAAAGCCCGTGTCCATACCTTCAGCATTTGAACAAGAAGGGAGCAGTTTTAAACTCCCTTCTTCTTGTATACTTAAACATTATTGCCCACATTCCACCTGCTAAACTGCAAACCTTAACTCCTTTGATACCATGGCCCCACCACTGAAAGTGTAAAAGTCTGTGGAGCGACAGCAGTGAGATTTAAGTTCTTTTGATCCAACAAACTTCAGGCATAAAGTGTAACACCACTGAAGTGCTCCAGCTGCAATGGGGGTGCTTTCAAAGCTTTTCCCATTCCCTCCTGGGGCGCATTGCCAATTCTTTTCTCCTTTTTGCAAGCTTTTGGAAAGTCATGCAAGCATACAGTGTTTTATATTTACAACAAGGTAACATTTAAGCAGTTGAAACTCTTTGAACAGCAAGTTCCATTGTATTTATCACAATTAATTAAAGAGAAAGAACAGAAGGGAAACATGTGTAACCTTCATCTGGTTCAAACGAAGTAGGGTGATGTTTTAAAGATTTTCTTACTGTTCTGAAACCCAGATCATAGATAATTCAGAGAGAATTAAGGCTTTTAATAACAAATGAGAGATTTTGAAGCTGTGTTTCAGCTACCTGTCAAACCCTGGTTCCCCTCCCCAACCTTTTTCCTCATAATGCTTAGCACTTTTCATCTTCAAAGTACTTCAAAACACATTAACTAATTAATCCTTTGAGCATCCCTAAGAGATTAGTAGAAAACGATGTGATCTCTGGCAGCCAGGTAAGAGCCTTGAGCAAGGCAATGAACCCTACATCCAATAAGGATTACTGTCAAGGTCTCCTGAAGTCCACAGCACCCTGAACATATATTCTGCTGAAAACTTCGAGAAAATGTAGAAGTATTTAAAGAAGGAAAAACAACTTTTAAAAAGGGTAGGTGGAATTGAAGGACAATGTTAAAATATAAAATCTGGAAAAAAAGCTATTACTCCTTAAACAGTGCTTCTTAATCATCTTGCAAAACCTATATACTCATTTAGTACTATCTTTAAATATCTATAACTATCATGCTTGAGAAATAACATTTCTAACTTCTGTATGAGCCCTGCTGTTTATATTTGCATTAGTAAATTAAACCGGACAAGACTACAGGATTCAACACTGGCATATACTTCTCCATAACACTAAAATATTCATTCAGTGTTTTCTGGCACTTTTTCCTGAGGCCAACTTACATTCTCACAAAAAAAAATGCAGCTTTGTTAACAGGAATTCCATTTGAATACAATCATGATATTCTAAGAGGTAAGAGAGCATAACTTTGTAGGAAAAAGCATTTCTATGCTGCCAAGACTAGAGAATGAACCCTGATCCAATTTAGTTATTAAGATGGATGTAGTCATAAGTTGCAAAAGCATAGTATTGCCATAACAATGGCAAAGATTTTGAATGCCTGATGCTTAGAATATTCTCAGAGCACTTCAAGAGAGTTGCTTCATAAGAAGCTGTCATAGCTGAAGGAGTGGCAATTCACCTTATAATAGCCTGACCACTTGGTTTTGTGGTAATGATTATCCCTACAAGATCTTTTCTTATTTTACAGAAACTTCAAGAGAAGGAAAGGACATATAAGTGATTTCCTAGTATAATCAATAAACTCAGAGTCTCTGTTCACAGAGCACTTGTAAAGTACATGAACTTCAAACAAATCTAGGTTTACAATTCCCAGATCTGTCATGGGTGTTCTGTCTTAAAAATATCATCCTTTTCTTTCTTGGAATAATTTTGGAAATAGCGAGTCTTGAACGTGTCTTGCAGAGCAAATTTGTTGAATTTTGTTCTGCAAGGCTTGGTTCTCAAAAGTGAATTTGAGGTAGGAAAAAGGAAACTTTTCTTGAAGCATCATTTTTGGGGGGTTGTAGTGCCCAGAGAATGGCAGGAACTTGGATTTCCCTCTGTGCTCAGTATTTCCTGTTGGTTATGTCTAAAAGTCTCTTGCACCATTAGCTCACCCCTCTGAAATTCCCAGCTCCTCTCTCGGGTATTGGATTCGGTGCTAAGGGACAAGCATCTAAAATGTAAAACTGTGCAGCCTGATGCCTTCTGCTTGGCCCTCACACAACCTCCCGTGCATGCAGCTCGACTACTGCTAATGCTCACCGTGCTTCAGTTTGGTCAAGAGAGTAGAAACTGCTGAGCAGGGCTCTCTCTCTGCTAAAGATGTGACTATAAGTTAAAGGAATACAAATTCAGAATGCATTATATTCAACTATGTGATTTTATGATTAGACATGTACTTTTCTCACCTTATTTTCTCGTTTCTTCCTCTCGAGATGTTGTGCTTATTTACTGGGTATAAAATATCATTCACTGAATGGTTTTACATTAACATCCTCACCTTAATTCCTAAAAAAAACCCATTCATACCATCCTATCGCACCGCATCATAATTTTATTTTTTTTATGGGATAGTGGTTTGGGCACTGGAACAAGTTGTCTGGAGATGTTGTGGAATTTCCACCGTGGGGGTATTCAAAACTCAACTGAATACTATTCTGAACAACCTGCTCCATCTGACCTATTTTCTGTAGGACTACAATATTTCCAGAGATGCTTTTCAACCTCAGCTATCCTGTGATCCTGTTTACAATTTAGAATTCAAACTGGACACTTTCTGAAGAAAAGGAGAGGAGGAGTCTGTGCCATATTCTGTCAAAAAGCTTGGTTCTGAGATTTGGAGCTGATTTTTTAATATACTTGGTTTTGATCTGCTTTTAAAAAAGGTAAATTCCATTGAGAAATTTAGTTCTTCACTGAGTGTAATGAAAATTTAGACAAGCAGCACACAAATAGAAATCTAAATTTTTAACATAAAACCTGGATACCTAAATCCAGAGCTGAGTTTCATATAAAATTTTGAATTAACCTTCTTTTCTGGAAATACAATAACTACTTCTACTGCATGAGACCATAAACATCACTTTTAGAGACAACAGGTTTTTATTTTAATTCTTTTTACTGTGCATCTAGATTAATGAAGCTTACTCTGTACTCTACTGATGTGTAGTACTACACTGACTTACCTCAAGAATAAAACTGGTTCAAATAAACGTAAGCTATATTTTAAAATTCCATTTCTGAGTTTCCACTACTAGCCTACTCTGTTTTGCTGCAAGACAAGGTGAAAACCTAGTAGTTCAACAAGTTACAAAGATTTTTACTGAAGATTTCTAAAATGTAAAAAACCCTAATAATTTTACCCAGCTCTATGGTCGACTGCTTGAATTAAATTAAACTGAATTGAATTACAAGAGAAAACTTTGTCAACTTGGTTAACATTTATGGTTTTATATAGAGTACAGTGTTGTAACAGGATTACCAGATTATATTATTTTCCTCATTAAACATAATATTTCTGTGGTTTTTAATAAGGCTCTTTCATTTTTTTTCCCTCCTCATTTTTCTCCTAGGAAAGAAAGCTAGTGAAATATGTCAGGTCAGTTCTGTTTGCTTTTTAAAAGGTATTATGTTATTGATTACTAGGAAAATCCTGTTCCATGTGAAATTGAGATAATATTTTAGGGTGTTGTTGTTGTTGTTGTTGGTTGTTGTTGTTGTTGTTGTTTAATGGAACAATTGTCCAGGTCAATCTCCAAAACTATTATACCAAAACTGAACAAAAGCCAGAAATACAATTAAAACTAAACCATGGTGCAAATTGTAGCTGTAACACTTTTGTTATCATCTTTTGTTAAAAATTGATTTAGGGTAACATAAAATTTGAAAGAGGTTCATATGTAGTTTTGAAATTCTTTTTTTTATTTCTTTTTTTATCAGCTGATATTTTGAAGCCCTCCATTTGGCACATAAATTTAATAGGTCGATGTCCATCAGTTCAAATACTGCGTTAGAATCCAGGATACTCTGTTTCTGAATAATAAGATTGCAGAAGTATAAGAGCTTCTAGATAAGTCTGAAAATTCCCTTCATCCTCTGGATACAAATCTAATGGGTTTGGTTCTGATGTGAAGGATGATATTTCTAATCTTTGCAGCAAATTAATTTGTTGGTGGAAGGTGAGTGACAGTATACTGCCAGCGGTCATGACTTCCTACTTGGGCCTGCCATTTAACATCTTGTTTTATTTCTTAATAAAAAGAAAACTTTTTCTCAGTTTGTGATTATTCTCCCTCCGGGGAAACATATTCAGCTTTCTGTCTGTTTAATAAAGAAAATATCAAAATGAGCATCAACTATGCTCAATTCTCTTCTACTAACTAAATAAAAATAATTTCTCGGCAGTCATTTATTCCTAGTCTGCATTTTTTTACTATAATGCTCTATCTTTCTCGTGCTCATTCTGTGCACTTGTTGGCATGTACACATGGGTCTGTATATAAAACATCCATCTATCACAGATCTCTGGGCACATCAAAATGGGTTGGGAAGTAGAGGGATAACCAAGAGCAATAAAGACTGATTGGGAAATCTGATTTTATTCCCATCCATGAGACCACACATGAAATATTTGAGGATGCTGAAAGAACTTGGGGTTTGTGAAATATTCCAGTGACTGGAGGAGGAGTCTGACATCTGCAAAAGGTTATGAGATATGGTTCTCTTCAGAAAGAGCAAGAAAGAGGAACCAGGAAACTGTAGATCAGTCAGCCATGGGTCAGTATCTGAAAAGATAATGGCCATTTTTTTTAGAACCTTTTTGCAGACAGTTGAAGGAAACTGGCATGGGAAAATCAATCCAGTCTAAGGGTAGTCCTGGCTCAGTCAGGAGGTAAGACTAGACAATGTCCTCCAGACAAAATTTCTGTGACTGTATGACTTCAAGTTTACTTCTCTTCCACTCATAAATAAGTTCTTTAACTAAAGCAGGCTAAGACAACTCATCCTACCAGAACACGAAGTGATCACTGTATTGGGTTAGAAGTCTTGATTTCAACATAAATTTCTGCAGCATTTATGAAAGCATAAAATAAATGTATTGATAAATGCGTTCTAATAATTTCTACCAAAACCAAAAAAGTCCTGTGCCTGAAAAAATGATATATTTAGATCTATCTCTATATATACAGCTCTAGATCTAGATCTAGTCAGAGATAGAGGTATATCTTTTCCAGGTAAATGTATTGACCATTTGCTCCATTGTCTCCTCTAATTGTCGGTTTTTTTTTTTTTTTTCCCTTTGCATTTGAAAACTCAGTTACGCCAAATAACTCATACTGTATCAGAGGTCTTATTTTGCTAGATCTGTGTGAGAATACAGCATGGGGATTGCATTCAGAGGATTAGAGGAGCAGAGTTTGAGATGTGTCTTTAGCAGGTTGAGTACAGCACCACTCAGCTATTAGGTATGCATGATATTATGATATTTTAGATAGAATGCTTGACTTGTAGATTTTCAAGTGTTGCAGATTTAATGTTCCTCAACTAATACCTTTGCCAAGACATAATGTCTTTTGTTGTCTAGAAAGACTACACATTTTTAGGTGCATTCTCTTTTACTTCACTGCAAGCCAGAAACAATAAGCACAGTCTTTTGACATTTTAAAGACCACTGGTTCAGGGCAGTGGGATTTGCGGATGATCTAAAATCAGATGTCTGAGGCTGTGAATGCTAATCCCATATTCTTATCCAGGCAGTCTGTAGAATACCCAATTGTTCATAGGGGTCATTAGTATAGATATCTCCTATGAAGTGTGCTAGCTTCTCCTAAATCTGTGAAAGAGAACAGAAATTAAATTTACTCCTCTTTTCAGGCACCTCAATTCTGCAATATTGAATAATTAAATGTCTTTTTTTTTGCATTTAAAAGAAGTTTAGTTATACCACTTTCTACCTAGAAAGCTGAGAAATGGTCAGAATAAAGAAGTTAAATCTCAGATGTTTAAAATTCTAAAACTGATTCATCTTTGAAATATTCTAAAACCAGTGCTTATGAGAGCATCCTATGGGATTTGCACTCAGCAGGTATAAACTAGTCATCTGTGGTAGTTATTATGAATTACACCAGCTAAGAATTTTTCTCTGTATTTTCAATTCAGTGTACAAACCAGCTAAACACACATCTGCTGGAAAAGTAAGCTGTAATATCCCCCTACTCAAACACACTGAGCAGGGCTTCCCAAGTGAAGCACTGAGCGAAAGACTCATACAGCTGTTTAATGCCTTTCACTTTCCTACATGTTTAAAAACGCGCCTGGCAGGTTCTGGTGCTGAGTGGGACAAGCTGCTGCGTGTTCCACAGAACCCCGTCTCCACAGGGTTCCGGGCGAGGGTACACCTTTGCTAGCCAGCTGTGCCCAACCCATGGCCGCTATGGGCCTTGCACCTCCTGCGCATGATGGCACAAGGTGCCCCAGAGGTGATGGAGGTGGCCCTCGGGCTGGCCGCCATAGGTTTTATTAAGCAGACCCCCCGGGAAAGGAGAGGGCCCACATGGCGACCCAAGAACCGAGAGGGCGACCCAGGAACCGAGAGGGCAATTTCCCTTTGGCTCGGGGTTATAAGGGAGTCCCGAGGGGGGCGGGGTATTACAGAACAGCCAATAGGGAGAGAGGGAGAGAAGGGCGGGTTTTACAAACCAACCAATGGGGAGAGAGGGGAAAGGGGCGGGTGTTACAAACCAACCAATGGGAGCAAGGGGGCAGGCATGAGGGGTTTGGTTACAGCTTGCAGGGTACATGAATATGCATGAGTGGATGGGCCAGGCTTCCTCCAGTAAACCAAGAAGGGGTTTGGACCAAACCATAGTCCTTGATCCCTTTTTTGCCCTCCCCTTCCCAGCTCACTGCAACACTACATATCCAGCTCATGCAGACTAGCTGAGGGATTTTTTTCTGCTTTCTGAATTTTTGCACGAGACAGCCGGTCAGGAAGCTTGTATCTGAAATAGACAAAAAACCAGGAAACATAGAAATAGAGGAGCTGGAGCACTCTACTTTGGCAAGGGTGTCCTGATCAGACAGAACAATCCCTTCTCCTCCCACCCCATCATTTTGTTCTATGTATCTCCTACCATTCAATCCCATTCTCTCATGACTGATATCATTAGATGTGCTTGCCATCACTGTGTCAGTATGTCACTTAGGAAGCAGACACCTGAAAAACTTCATTAAAACAGATAAAAAAATAGCAACTAGATTTAAAAAAAATCCTGCATTTTTACCTCTGTTTTAAATGCTTACCTCTGAAGACCAAAATGTGAGTTCCAGCTCTGCCTTTGATCCTTTTCCATACATAATGCTCAGGGTTTAGTGTACTGACCATTTTCAAATTCCAAGTGTAGTTAAAGAAAAATATTTTCAAATGTGAGCCTGAGGGTCCTGCTCAAGGATAGACCATAACTAGTACTCTGGAGATTATAAATTCATATAACAGGCGCTTGGACAACTCACTCCAATTGTCCATAATGATAATTTTTTTAATTAAACAACTGTGACAATCAGCAAATTTCACAAATATGCAGACAAAGTTGTGTCAGTTTGGCAGCAGAGAAGACATCTCAGAGATGCAACCATAACAAATATATCTACTTGCAAAAATTGCATTGGTGCTACAGGTTGAACCTTTTCTCTACTGTTTTATCTCTTAAACAGAAAGATGTATTGCAAAATTATAAGATCAGAAGCTGATCCTAGTGGAAGAAAAGCCTTTGAGATCTGGCTTAGGGTTCTGTACCTCAAACTATCTACTAAAACTTCTCTGGTTTTGGGGAGATTTGTTTTGTTTTGTTTTTTATGGGTTGTTGGTGGGGTTTTTTTGTGTGTATGTGTGTGTGTTTGTTTTGGTTTGGTTTGGTTGGTTTTGGTAGGTTTTTTTGGTTTTTGGTTTTTTTTTTGTTTGGTTGTTTTTTGGCTTTTTTGTTGTTGTTGTTGTTGGTTTGGTTTAGTTTGGATTTGTTTGGTTTTGTGGTGTTTTGAGGTTTGTTTTTTTTTTTTTTTTAAATCACAGCAGGAAGAAGATGAAGCTGCAGAGACCAAACTTGATGGTACAAATTTTACTCTCTGCCCATGTTTATCTTCAGATAGAAGTTCAGACAAAAGTTCTAAATAAAATTCAAACCTTTGTCAGCACAGAGAAAGGGATAAGCAGACAGTGTAAACCTTTTATTCCCTTGCTTTCTGCCAGTCACATCTTGCTTAGAACCCACAGAATTTAAAATCAATTGTCAAGTCACATAAAATTAATTTCTGATGATCTATTCATACCTTGCACAAATTGAAGTCTTCCTTCAGGGGAAACCTGACTGTTTTGTACGTTCCTTGGACAAGAAATAATAAAACATATAACTTACTTCTGCAACCCTTACTTGAACATGACTTAGACCAGGTTAATGACAAATCCCATGCAACTTTATAGAAACTTCTTTGGAAGTTCAAAGAAACAGGAACAGCAATCCTAAAGATTAAGCCACATAGATCATCTAAAATCCCAGTGTATTATTAAAACTTTGACTGTATTTTTACTCAGCTATGCAAATTTTCACTTCAGTAATCTTAATTTCCCTTATCAAAGCTTTCTAAATTTGCAAAGCAGCAATACTACATCTGCTCTTACACTGTATTTGTTATCTATGTACATTACTTTAATTAACTAATTTTCATTTTCTTAGTTTTTAATCTAAAAATCAGTTATTACTAATTTTTGTTTCTTCACTATACTCTTTAGCTTGTACTCTTAGTAGCTACCAGTGTAATGGAAGTACATGAAAATGTCAAAAATATTATTTTTCCAATGCCAAATGAAATATATATCATGCTTTTAATGGCCATATATTTTAATTGGCAGTGTAGCTCAAAGGTAAAATAGTGTGTTTGATTTTGAACATTTTAAAATACAGTTTCAGATGTATTATTATGTTTAGTCTGGATTTTTAGAAGAAAGTAGATAACATTTAAGAAGGTGCACAGTGCAATACATGCCAAAAATTACATCCCAGTTTAAATGAAAAGTTTTGGCAAAAACTATAAAAAAATTAACATTTTTAGCATTATTCTATCAGACTCTCCATTTTGGTTAATAAATTATTTCACAGTTCTACTCCTTTTAATAATGAATGATACCTTTAAAAATATAGACATATAAAAAGAAAGTTCTTGTGACTAAGGTTCGCACATTGAAGAAATGAGGCACTAATATCCTAATAAAACCCACAGACATTTATTTGTGAATTCTCATCTGCTTTGTAGCCAGACTTTCCAAGAGGTATTTCACTGTGGCAGAAATGCTACTGTTTATTAAGGAATAGAAACTTAAAATTATAAGCCTCCAGATTCACAGAATTGTAAAATCAATGAATAAATTAACATATAAAGAAATTTTTAGGGTCATTAATTTTATGTTTTTGGTATTATTCACCTAGGGTCAAATGACACTGAAAAGGGTCAGAGAGCTAGAAAGACAGAGACAAAATTTCTCTCAATGTGGACCGACTACTGAATGTGTCCAGTTACGTTTGCAAATGTTAAAGGATATTTTTGAAGGGAAAAAAATTAGCATTGATAGTTTCTGATAGCATCAAAAATAGCTAATAATCTAGCTATTAGAAAGTTCCCTTGATATCTTTGGTGCTTGGAAGGAATTCCCTATTCTGCTTGATTATCTCTGGGACTTACATCCCTTCTTTCTATACAGTAAATCAATGCCTTAGGGTAGGTGTCCTTTGAAGCTGTTCCAGTTTGCTAAAGCAATTAAAATTTAGTGAAGTATAAAATATCATCATGTTTTAATAGCATAAATTATTGGGAAACTTTGATAAAAGATATGACTAGACTCACCTCCAGTGAAGCCACAATGTACTCTCTTCATGTGTTTGTCGTGTAATCTGTTTTCCGGTTTCCTTGAAACACTCAAGCTGGAAACCAGTTCAGCCCACAGACATTCTGGGTCAGGGTTTGGCTCCCTTTAATGTCCAGTGGCATTAGAGACAAGCACGCAGGCCTAGCAGGCACAGCTACTGAAAGCCTGTGTGGAGACACAGCTCCTTGCCAGTGAAACCCTTTAATCATTTTAAACAGTAAATCTGTTCCAGGTAAGCGGCACGGTTACAGCAATTGCATTGAACCCTTCTTTCATAAGCAAACACCTGTAGTAGATACCTCCAAATTTAAGCATCTACAGTTTTGAGAAGAACCTCAGATTTCGTGTTCATGCTGCACAGAAAATATTATCACATGTGGATGGAAGGCAAAATACGTAACACAAAGAGAGAGTCACATGCCATACATATTATCAGTTGTAGTTATTTTTAAAAATCATTCTTCTTTTCTCCAGTATGAAAGAAAAAAGATAGAAGAGAATAGCTGTGGAACCTTAGAAAAAATGAAGTAATCCAGTTCCTTTCTAACAGTCAGGAATCAGAGGTACAAAAATACAGAGTACCTTATGTAAGATAAGAAATAATTACAGATGGTAGGAAATAAAACTCAGAAGTTAACTCAGAAGTGACTTCTGAAAAAGTTGCTAAAAAATTACAGTGCTTTTCAACAATGATAAAGAGTGTTCAGTATCAATTTGAACACTTAAAGGCATGGGGAAGGACTATTGTGGCTGACTCAGGTTTTCAAGCTTCTACTAATTTGTATAAGCTTTTCAACAAGTCATGATGCAAGATAAAGAGACAAAGCAAACAGAAAAATATGTTAAACAAGGTATACGCTATAAAACAGTCCCTTGAGATTTTGGTGTTTTGTACTCATGGATATCCTATTCATTTCTTAAAATGGGATTTTAAAGAGTCATAGAAACATTTTTTCATTAATTGAAAAAAAAAAAAAAAGACACAGTGGATGAAAAAACCCCAATTAGTCAATGCAGGCAATACTTTTCCAATTTTCTACTCAAGTTTGGGGCCAGCAGCCTTCCTGGATTAATATCCCATAGATAAAGACATTTTAGGAAAAAAGTGTCATTCTTTCTCTTAAACTAGTGCTTCCAGTTGACTTTTTATTAGATATTGCACCACGGATGATTTAAATCAGGAAATTCTTCCATAATAGATGCCGGACAATTACAGGTAACCAGTCCAGAGACAGATTAAGAAAATTATAGGTCTTTTTATTCCTCATTAAAAACTAATTTCAGCTCTTCTGAAAGCAAAAAATACTGTTTCCTGTTGTAGTCAGTCTCTGCTATACAAGGAAAAGGAGTAATCAAAAACCAGCACTGTTATCGTAAGAATTCAGCCAAGTCCAGTTACATTAAGCAATTAGAATTATCTTTAATATTGTATTTCTGTGTGCATGTGTCTCTGTGTAATTCAACACCAAGAATCATATAAAACAATCCCGTGAGGTTCTGATTAACAACGATCATCTAACATAAGCTTGTTTGAGAAAATGTTTTTTGTATCTGACTTGCCTTTATTTTTAAAAAGATGCTAAAAGCCTTTATTCACCAAGTATATTGGGCTAACAGAACAATGGAGGCATGCAAAACATTTAGAAATACATAACTTCCTTTGTAATTTTCTTGGAGATTTCCTGGGGTTTTTTGTTGTGGGCTTCTTTTTCTGTAATCCAATACATCAAACAATTTCCCAATGAATTTTTAAATTCAGTGTTATTATAAATACATTATTGCTTGCTGTTTCTTGCACAGTGCAAACAAGACCCTTTTATTGCAAAAACCACATTTTCTACACGTAATTGATATAACATCACAGTGTAATGGGTAATTTCATTGAACAAAAGTATTCATTCTCTACCCTCAGAACACAGTGAAGGAGAATGCTGTCTGGTTTTGCTGAGGCTATATTCCATATTCCTAATGTAGTAAAGAAAAGTGCTTTTGTTCAATCACTATATAATATTTCTAAACTAATTAGGTTGAGAATCCCATCTTGACCTGAATTATATAAGGAATCCAGACTGTCCATACCTCGTTGTCATAGTTTTAATGTCAGGTGGAGTAAAACTGTGTGCAAATTGCAGAGACTCCCCTCATCCATTACACAGGGGTGTATCAAGGACACCGTGATATCTCCCATGCTTCCAAGTGTACCTGTCATCTATTGATGTAACAGGCAGTTGAGATGTGAGGGCTGTGTCACTTTATCAGAGTAATCCATCAATTTCTCTGTTAGTAGGCCATTCTTTCTTCTAACTCGGAACTAAGGAAATTAAAGGGAAAAAAATACTACATTTTGTTGTCATAAATAACCAAAAAAAACCCCATTCCTTTATTTTGCTCTTCATTAAAAAAATAAATTAATTAAATGTTCTTTATCACAGGGTATTTTAACACTGCTCTTCAATAATTTCAAACAGCAAACAGGACTCAAGCTACATTGAAAGTAATTTCTAGTCTGCATTTTTTTTTTTTGCAATTTGCAGCATTATCTTTTTCTGGAAGATATTGGTCTTGGACCCTGCAATTTCATCAGGATCTATTAACCTATTAGTACTAGCAATGCTTGATGAGGCTGCATGAGAATCATTACATTCTCAAGGCTCCAGTGGTTTAATGGAATTAAGAAAGTGGTAATGCGATTGATGGGAACCATCTACTCGTGATGGAATTTTTCTTTACATTATTTAAATTTTGATTTACTCCTACATAATTATGTATTTCAAAGTCAAAATGAGTCAATGTATTGAACAGATAAATGTCAGACTATAATTGGCAAATGTTTCATAACAAAATAGAGATAGGCTCTTAATTTTAAATTACACTAAGCATTCCACAAGAACCATCTTCCACATTAGAATCCTGCACCATACTATATCAATATTGTATTAATATTCTCAGGTCCATATGTGGTTTTGTTGTTTGGTACTGTAACAAGAACAGAAAAAAAACCCATGGGAAAGATAAAGAAACCCAAAACAGTAAGGATAAGGGCTCAGGAGAACAGGAAAGAGACATTGTTCTGTTTATGAGGTTCTGTCCTTGCACATCAAAAAATTCTGAATGTATTTTTTAGCTCCATGTTTCTGATATTATTTTCAGGTTTGAGATACTGAATTTAAATTGTTAAATCCTGATAACATTTTTATGGCATGACTGGCAGCAGCTAAAGTAAATGTAAGCTTTACTTTTTTGTGTTAAGAATCTTTAGTTATTTACTAGTGTATCTTGCTTGAAAGGAAATCTCATCTTCCACATTTATAGTATTAGTTGGTGTGGAAAGATGGCTGGGGGTA
>VZTA01006625.1:373898-399527 GCA_013398855.1 Mohoua ochrocephala | reverse complement strand
GTTTTTGTGATGCATGTATACTTTAAAGTCTGTATCACAGGCAGAAGAGGTTTTGTCTTCTTGTCCCTGGGCTTGAACTTGTACAGGTTCATGATGATTTGGGGATGGGAATGGATCCACTGAAAATAAAGATTAGTTTTAGCCCGGTCATTTCTGGCTCACCTTACAAGTAAGCCAATCCGGGGTCTCAAGACAAGTTTTGCCAGCTTCTCATCCCACTCCTTCCTCTTTCTGGCCTGGCTTTGTTGGGAGCTGGCTTTGCTCAGCAAGAGGTCCCGTGGGCACAGAGGGAAGGTAGGAAGGGCAGAGTGCCCACCCCCTGGGGCAGCAGGGGACTGCTGTGTGGGGGTGGCTGACCTCAGCTGGTGGGCTGGGACCCACCTGTTGAATGCTCCACTGCTTGGTTTTTAGTATGTGCTTTTCTAAGATGGGGAACAACAATGAAATTGTCTTCTACGATGTTCCCTATTCCAATGCTGTTTAAAGCCTTTAGTTGGCAGGGGTTTTGACCATGATCTGTATCCCAGAACTCTGAAACAGTATTTGTTTGAAAGTGTGTGACCGTGTACACCATGTGAAATTATGAAACATTTAACAATGTCTTCTTCTTTTTGCAGATATGAAAACATCAGGCTCAAAGTAGAAACGACTTAATAATCTCAAGTTTCGAATGTAGTGTTTAATGTAACTCTTGTACTATTTGTAAATGCTACAAATATTTTATTTTTGCATTGTTTTTATCTTAAAAATATATAACCTTTTTTACGTTTGACACATCAACATTATAGAGCCTTGCTCAGGTATGAGTATCACATAGAAAATATATATCAGAGATGGTGGGGTGGAGGATCACACACTATCCAGCAGCTCTTTTTGGTAGTGATAGTTAAAATGTAAAAATACAGTTCCAAATTAAAAATGAATAAAAGTATTGGCACAAGCAGTAGTATTTGAGGTAGAGTCCCCGTGATTGCTACAGATCTTGCATAGATAATTCCTAAGATTTGGTATATGAGCAAATTCTGTTTGGTTTCAGTTCCTTATACCACATTCTTCAATGTGGTGCCTGAGTACAAGGCAAAAATTTCCAGTTATTATATAGTAATTTAAAATGTATAAATATTTTAATATATACTTTTTTTGTAAAGAAATGATTTTTTCTACTATTTGTAACAAATATCTTAATCTTGAAAGATATCCCCTGAAAATTTAAAAGGAAAAAGATAAACTTATCCATTGCTCTTATTACAAAAAAACGTAAATTCATTGTAAATGCACTACTATTACTTCTAATTATCCTTTTGTAGTTGTACAAATCTTAAACTTGTAAATACCAATGTTTACAAGAGACCTTTCTGGTCTTGTATTAAAACTTCCATGAGATTCATTCTCTTTTTTTTTTTTTTTTTTAAATCCATATGCTTTGCTTTTAGCATATGCTTGCTTTTTGCACTAATAATAACTTACCTCATTCCTGTGTTAATAATCACTTGTGTTGCTTCCATAATGTTTCTGTAAAACTTCAATCTGAAAATTTTAACCAAAGTTTAGAATACATGGTAAGCAATTTTGCACATATTATACGGCAACTTTCAACATATTTATTCCAGTTAATCTTCTTAAGTGCTTGTTTGCTTTACCAATATATTCTACCAATCAAGTCCAGTATCTCCCTTTTACTATGCATCATTTTACATTAACTAGCTAGCTGATGAAATCAACAAGCATTACTTCTAGGAATAGGTTGATCCGTTCCTATGCGAAAAGAAAAAATTTGTTCACAGTAGTGAAATAAAGGTAAACATTTTAAATGCTATTTATGTATCTATATATAAAACTATGTTTACCAAAGTGTAGAGGAAAATGGCTGAGTTGGACAAGGTCACTAGGTGAATAGATTGAGGCACCTAAATAAGATTTATTTTAAAATAAAATCTAAATTATTTACTGTGCAATGAAGTTTATACTTTGCACTTTAATTTTGCCCCAAATGCCAAAAGATTATACATCAAGGTAGAATTTCTTGCCTCTTCCAGTTAAATTTGTCTTAAGAGCGTTTGTAAATATATATAAACTAGAATCAATGATGTGCCTGGTTTGGTGGGAGAAGTATCACTAAAAGACTAGAGATTTAGCAGCTCAAGTATCCCAGAGCAGATTTAATGGCCAAGTTTTGGCTGCCCTGAGAATCAGGGTTCTAATGAAGTGCTGATACAGCCTTAAATCATCGCAATGCATCACATGCTACAATAGCATCTAGAAAGTGCTGGGGACCATAAACAGCTATAATGGTGTTGATTGTGGCACAGGAGTAACACACGTGGTTCTACTCCAGAGGAAAATCATGTGTTTATGACAATGGCAGATATCCCAGTCTCACTTTAAACAGTGTTTATAGTACGAATGTATAGGACTTTTCCTGAAGTTAACTGGCTTTAAGATATTTGTGTTTTAATGGTCCATTTCGTCAGGTAGGATCTCACTACCAATGCTGTCTGATAACTGAAGTACCATACACATGAACTGTCAACTAGAAGAATAGAACTTGGTTTATCTTATTAGTACTGTGAAAGAAGCCTTTAGAGAAAACACTTGTGGCTTTGATTTTGTTGGTTGATAGCTGTGATTGTAGAGTTGTTATTTAAGAATAAAACCTGTTGGGTGTGTCTGGGTGGAGTTTTTTTGCACTTGGTTTCACATGCTTTGCACAATTTCTTTTTTCAGTGGGTATGTCACAACTACCAAAGGGTAAAACTGTGGCGTTTTCAATGAAAGTATAATTTCCTTGTGAGTGTGCTTTCTTCAGCTGACTTGACTTAAGATGTCACTTTCTCTTTTTTGTCCAAGTTGGGTGACGTTGAAATAGTGATCATATGCAACTCTTCGGTTGCTCACAGTTTTACTTTAAACTGAAATTGTGGTACACACTGTAAAATACACTTTGTGGTCTGTTTTTAGAACTGTATTTATAATGTCTAAATCCCACCTGTTTGCCTATCAACTAGACATCAGACAAATATTGATTGTTCGATTTTAAAGTTTAGCAGACTGTTGACACCAGCTCTTTGATTCTCCATGTTATCCATTTATTTCAGATACTGCTAAAGGACATGTAACAGAAGCTGAAATCTATCAGATTACAGTCTCCATATTGTAGAAATGTCTAGGTTTACTGAACTCCTTAGGGAGGTTGTGACTGTGTAAGCATAGGACAGTCGTGCCAGTTACGGCAGACACTGCTACAGCTTCATCTTCAGAATGTTCTTGTGAAAGTGGAAATGAAGTGAACAATAACCTACACTTTGTGTTTTCAAAGTAATTATAGCAATATCTTTTGAATGTAGTTTGGAGTAGAGCACATGATCATGCCATAAACTCTGAAGATATAATAAATATTACTGTTGTTATCTGATATTTCAGGATAGCGAATTTGACGTGAACTTAGTCTTACAGCCTGTTACTTAATGACCTCTACAAGGAAACTGACATTTTGTACAATACAAGTTGATTAGTCTTATTTTGAAGCATTGTTTGTTCTTTGTAATAAAGTGGTTGTCCTATCAAACGCATTGTAAACACTGAAGTGTGTCTGTTTTTTCAAGAGGTGTACGTGTACAAACTTGGAATTTCTGTTTTTTCAGAGATGTACGTGCACAAACTTGGAATTTCTGATGCAAAGAAGAGAGTAAATTTGTCAAGTTGGGGAAGAGGGTTTAGTGATAAGCACTGTCATAATACTATTACTATTTCATAAATATTGTCTCCTAAGTTAATTCTTAGTTACCTCATGAGCTTTTTCCTTAGCTGAGGTTCTCCAATGTCCCTGCTGCACCTTCTGCAGTTGCTGTGCAGTCACTATTGCTCTGCCCCTTTCCATGCCTTTGTGCCTTGCAGGCTGTGGCCTCTGAACTGAAATTTTGACATTTCTTCCCCTGTCTGTACAGGGGTCACACTGCTGTTGTTGAGAGCGAGTGACAAAGAGTTTGGTGTCGCTTTGTTGCAGTTTGTTAAAAAGATGTGTGAGCACTTGGCGTGCTCAGAAGGCTCCTAGAAAGGATGTGAATTGTGTTCATGTCCAGCTCTGCTCAAAATGACACCATCTTGGGGCAAGTTGCTAACCTTTTATGAGAGCTCTGGGGAGCTCTTGTGGGAATGGGCAGCACATGTTGCCAGAAGCAGGGGAGCAGAGAGGAGCAAGTGAACTGAAAGGTCTATTGGATTGTTTCTAGACCTCCTTTAGAGACTTCACACGAGAAACTGCTAAAAGCTGTCTGCTCCAGATTGACTCCTTCCTTGTGTTCCCAGCTATTGTAATAATGGTTGTTGTCTTGTTATTTGTGATTCTTGCATTAGTGGAAAACAAATGGGAAAACCTAAAACGTCAGTGAAGGATCCCCTCGTGCTGTTTTCTTTCTGTTAATAAGATTTTCAGTGTAGGAGTTATTTTTCTCTTGAAGGCAAATTTGAATTTGCTGTATGAATTTATCTTAAAAACAACTCAGATTTATTTATTTTTTCTTTATAGCATTAGCTGGTCCCTAGGGTATCTTTATAATATTTCTAGCGAGCTAAACAACAGGGCTTTTATTCTGTGGCTTCCAGTTCTGACACTGAAGCATTTCCAGATTCCCAGGACAGTGGTGGAGCACTGACTGCTGGCACTGTCTGGGCAATGAGCATGTTCCTCCTCCTGTTAATAGTAGTGAGATCTTCATTTTGGGCTGTTTGCCATTGACCTGGAAGTGGAGATCCCTTTTATTAGAATTTCCAGTAGTTAGCTGAAAGTATCAGGAAGATGAGCTTAAAATAAATCCTCTTGATCCATAGAGTCTTGCACCTGCAGCACCCAGCTGGATCCCAGCATGAATGAATGGTGGTGGGGCTCAGCCAGAGAATTGCTGCCTTGCACCTGGAGCCCCTGGAAGGAGGGGTTGGGGTGGCAGGAAAGCCCAAGAGCTCTGTGTGAGCTACTGGGCCCCTTTGTCTTACTCCATCCTCATGTGCCTCGTGCTAGGTGGTGAAAATCTGGCATCTATAAATGTGGTAAATTACAACTTGGTCTGTTCCCTACATCCTTCAAAAGCCTGAAGTACTTAATGGTACTTGTTGGACTTACAGTCCTGACAGGAACAACAAAAGTATCTCCCAAATTTGGGCTGGGCATAGTTTGCTGTAATTGGAGTTTTTTTGAGGGGATTCTTGCCTCTCACAAGCATCTGCTTTTAATATCTGACGTAATTGCTAAGTTGGTACAGCAGCGCCTTAAAATGAAAACTTAGGCTTGGATGTGGCATCTTCAAAGAGACGAAGCCTTTCAGCATGTCCTAGTGTTCAGAGAGTTATTTCTGTGTCTGTTGAAATTATAAAATGCTGTTATCCACACATGGAAGTTATCAATATACAGTTATTTCAAAGTGATTGTTATAAGAGGCACACAGGGTATATGCCATTTTAAAAGGTCCAAAACCTTTTAGAAGGTCCAAAACGTTGGTTTTGTTTGCATCCTCTTTTTTTTGTTTCCATTCACTCATTTAAATGTTTATTGACAGGGATTCTTAACTGCTTTTTAGAGTAACCATCACTCATGCATGCAGTGCTGGTAACTCTCTTTTAACAAAAGGTTACTAGGTACAAGCAGTTATCTTGTAACTTTGAGCAGTATTAACAAGCATCCCAAATTTTTCTTTCTAGTAGCAGTTTTCTAATTATTTCTTCATTGTACTTTGCCTGAGTAGGGAAGAAACTTTCATATGTTGACTTTAAATGCTGCCTGCTCCAGGAGAAAAGTGTTTGGAGTCTCTGAAATTACTGTCTTGAAAAAGAAGACCTGAAATATCAATCTAACAGCTTGAGGTTTCAGCTACTTACATTACAGCCATCTGAAGCAGCATGGGAGCTGTCGAGCCAGACAACACAAAATGGCCAGTTACTGCCAGTATTTCTTTCTCTGGTGTGTACAGAACCTGATCCTACTGCATCTACTCCAGAGACGTTTTGGATGAGTTTCAGCTGCTTGCCTTGTAAAAGGTGGCTGTCGCTTGTGGTTTTGGATGGAGTGAGAGCGGCCTCGTCCTCTGCTGCAGCACTCCCCAGGCTCTGCAGGCCCATGTTCTCATCCCGCAGTGATGGAGCCTGTTTCCTTGGAGCAGAAATGCTCTCCAGCTGGCTGGAGGTGAGATTTCAGATCCTTTCCCTTTTCCTGTCAGCTGGCTCCAGGCATCTCCCTGTTCACCAGGTTGCTTTTCCCAGGATGTTACACAGCACAGGGAGCTCAGGTGTCTGGTGGGCGTGGATTTCCTGGCTGGGGCCGAGGAGGAGTGGGACCAGTGCAGGAACAAACCTGTGCATCCCAGCATCCTTTATCTGTGTCATGCTGCTCTCGACAGCGTTGAGACGTGAGCTCTGCTGTGGTCGACTGTTTTGTCTTCCCACAGGGTGCAGAGAGAAGTAAAAATAGTATAAACTGCTCCTCCTGTGCTGTTGCAGATGTTTTGGCTGCAGCTGTATTTCGAGTGACATGGCCCCTGCACCTGAACTGAGTCTTGGTTGTGCTGGTGGAGGTGATTTTATTTGCTGTTCATGCTGGGTAAGTATCAGGCACACACACATTAAATTAGCAGCCCTAAGGATGCTCCTCTGCCCAAACGATTTAAACCCTCAATCGTTTTCTTTCACACAAAAGCAAATCAGGTGCCATTGCTCTGATGAATGGGTCCTCTGGCCCAGCATGCTGCAGTAAAATATTCCAGGAAATGACCCTGGAAATGTGCCTGGAAGATTTCTTACAGCAGGGTAGCTGACTCTCTCTCGGAGCTGCTGTGAACTGTGTCCCCTCTGGCCCTGCCTCCACAGCCATCCTTGGAGACTTGGATTTAATAAACTCAGTGCAGCTGGCACCAATTTGGAGACTATTGTGCATAGCAGCAAACTGCCCTCCCGCCCAAGAGCACGTGGCCTTGGATGTCACCACAAGCTGAACTGGCAGTTTCCAGGGAGCTTCCCATTAAACTTTTACATTCTGAGGGTCAGAGGTGATGTTGCAGTCCATTACCTTGCCAATGTCACAGATCAATAGGTAAACGGATCACTATTTGGTTGCTTAAATGTATTTTTCAGCCTTTGAAAGGGTGAAAATGTGAATTATTTTGCCAGAACGGCGTCTCTGATTTTCAAAGAGGAGAAATTGGTTGGTATTTTCAACTAGCTACATGTCTTGCAGTGTACCACATCCAAAAGGCATCCTCCCACTACTGCTCTTTTCACCAAGCCAGTCTGACAGGGGAACAATAAGAGTAACCATTAGAGTTAACATTCTCAAACCTCTTCCTATAGGACTGCTTGGGCCCTATATACAATATAGTTTCCTTATAGCATTACTCACCTTAGAATCTACATCCAGGTTTGGAGGTTTTTTTCATCTACAGACACAAGAAAATTCACTTCTAGTTTCAGTGAAAAACTTCCTTTCTTCTACTGGGTACAAACCAAACCCCCCAAAAAGTCAAGCCTGCACCATTTGGTAATACAGTGGCTTAAAAGCAACTTGTCTTACTGCTGTAAATATAACCGAGGCAGCGACTCTCCGTGACTTAACTGGAACATTAACCACACTCAGAGCACTGCAAAATGAGGAATATTATAGCTGTAAGCAAGGCTGCTGCCAACTCTTATCATGACAGCAAGGTGCTGGGGAAAACACTAGCCCTTGGCTCTGCCCCTTGCTTTACGCTGAGCAATCTCCTGCGTGTGTGCAGTTGCCCATATGCTTCCTCTCCTGCCAAAGGCAAGAGAGAAATCACCTATCCAAGCTCACAACACGTTAATGAGCATCATCCTCAAACTCTGCAACAGGGATCATTCACAGTGATCCAGAGTACAAGGAAGACAGCTCTTTAAAGAACAGCCCACATAATTCAGGCTGATTTTTAGCTACGGGCAGATAAGCATGGGTCAGTAGGTATTTAGGATGTACCACCTCATGCCAGAACTCCATCTGTGTTCTGGCTACACCATCCAGCCACATATTTTAGCATTCAGTAGAGATCAGAAGGAAGGAATAAATAAAATAGTTAACAATGCATGTGTACATCCAACAAGACTGGTAAAGGCAGACACTCATCTCCCATTATGCCTGTAATGAAAATGGGATGTAGAAGAACACCATCTAAATTAGCTCTTCTCATAACTGCACTTTGACTAGAGATAACAGCATTTCTGTGCTTTTAAAGACACCAAAAGCACCTTATAAAGAATATCGGATCAAGTTACACAAAAATGCATTTTTAAAAAAATTACTGTGGTAAAACTTGCTTGTGTCATGAAAAGGCACCTAAAAAAGGTCACTGTTCTTGGAAAAAGATCTTTGAACATCACTGCTATTTCAAGCAGCCTTTCTCCAAGTCTTAGCATAGGCTGCCACGGCTGTCTCAAGCTTAAGCTCAGTTTGGGGGGATCTTAGTTCAAACAAAACATTCAGAGGACCAAAGACAGCAGTTTTGTAGAAAGAGATGAGATGTAGCAGGAATGGTCATTCTTGGTTTGGGTCTCAGCTACTTGTAAACTTTGAGTACTTAAAAAGAACAAAATGAGAACACAGATTTGTTAAACAAAAATAAAGAATGCAGTGGTTGTGCTGCTGGTAATATAAATTAGGCAAGTATTTCTTCAGACCACATTTGTTTTATTTGTTGTACCATGGCTACAGTACCCTGCAAACTTTTATTAGGAGAATGGTTTCAGAGAGACACGAAACACAAGTGTTGTACTATTACTTTTACGTCTGTAGCTTCAGGAACAGAATGAGCAAGTTAGTTGTAGTTTTGTCCCTGGTCCTCAGAGGGGGAGGGGAGAAGAAAGAAAAAAAAGAAAAACAAAGTATCAGCTTCATTGCTCACATGATGGTGTATAAACCACAAACTCAGAACACTTTAACCTAAACTCACAGCAGAGGGGGCACTGAAAAATACTGCTTGTTTCAAGCAAGTGTGTAGGATCACCTCAGGCCTCTTTCTGTACACCAAAATGCCAAATCTTTCCTAGCTTCTCCTTAGCTGGTATCACAGCTTTTTTCCATTGCAAATCCGGGAACATCAAGAACAGCTTATGCTGGCCTGAAATAAATGGAATACAAACAGAAGGGGCTCATGTAGGGATTGTGTTATTCATTTTTACATTTAATGAAAAACTCCATTTGTTCAGGCTGCCACAAAGCCCAGAACGGCCGTGCAGACTGCCCCAGAACACACTGGATCGCCTCCAGAGGCTCTGCCAGCAGGATGCTGACTGGTAAGAAACACTGCTCAAATCTGCACATACAGAAAGTTTTTGTTTAGCTAAAGAACTGCCTATGTCAGGCCTCCAGGATATCTTAGGTTAAGCTAATTACCCAATATTGAACTGTTACTTTTCTTTCTTTTTTTTTTTTGGTAAGAAAAGACAAAACCAGCAAGAAATCATATGGCAACAGTTTCAAGGTGTGGTTTGCTTAAATTAATAACAGGTATGTGGAAAGATAATTAATATATTACATTTCAGTCCACTGCAAACAGTAAAAATACCAAAGGTCCCAAAATCCAGTCTGAGTAAGGTATTACTAAAACCCCCACCCCTACCCTAACAGGCTAAGACATGGCAACAAAATTACCCACCCATTATTAAAGAAACAGCAATGTTACCAAGAACAGCTCACTAAATATACAGAACTACATTACCTAGGCAGAGTTTATTGCAAAACCAGGAAAGAGACAGCAAACCCGAAGTCTGTCTTCCATTTCAGATTTGTATCCCTTGTTCAGCTGTCAGCCACTCATGCACTCACACTCACACACACCACGCAGCCTCGACACAGAAAGTCACTACCACTTTTGAGTTCCCACAGGCTCACAAGAAACGTTAAAACATCTCAGTAAAAAGTTAAAATGAGATCTTTTACCACGAGGACTATAAAATCCCTCCCCCCCCGCCCTTGGATTTCTAAGTTTGGGATTCTAAAAGCCATACATAAAAAGGAAGAGTTATTTCAATAGCAGAAAGACTACCTTAAAAGTATCAAAGTAAGTCTAAGGAGGGTTAATGCAACTGAAAAAAAAAATAAACAAGAAGAAAACCTGCATCGCACAGTCAGTGCTTTCATCAACACTGTTGACAAGCTCTAAACCCCTAAATGTAGTAGAGCATTCATTGGTTTTGATTAACCTTTAATTCAGAAGTTACATTAGAAAAAACAATTGTAGCAATTCTTTTGAGCTGCTAGTTTCATGAGGAAAAAGTCCCTTTCAAAATTTCAATAAATAAGCTGACATGTAAAGTTAGTTGAGGTTGTCATGCAAGACAAGTTACATAACCAAGACTAACTCAATCTTTATAATAAAGGCAACTGGCATTCAAAAATGAACTTTACCCTTACAATTTTATTCAAAGGGTAAACATGAATTAACCCAGCTGTTTACCTGAATTACAAAAGTAACATGATTCAATATGAAAATAAGAAACTGTCTACAAATCTCTGACAGTAATAAATTGCAATATACAATGCATACAGGAGTTATACAGAGCAACAAACTCTTGTACAAAACAAAAATACTTTAATACCTTTAAAATCCAATTATTTCTTTAAAATCATCATGAAAAAGATTTGAGTCAGAACTCACACCTCAATTAGTCAAGCTTCTGGTAGCTACATTACAGCTATTTAATATACAAAGAGATAAATCTCTTCACCAGTCATTAAAACTGCCTCTTCGTTAGAGTTGCACAGGTTTTCCGTCTCATGTTCCCAGATGGAAAGTTTTCTTCAAAATCATGAGAACTGAATTTGTTGAACACCAGAGATCTAGAGAAAGAAAATGCAAGCTTACATTCCAATGCACCTTTTCTGAAACTGCAGAGCAGCTCGCAGCAAGCAGCCATGAATTCTCAGTGTTGGAGTGGCACGACAGCCACCACCAAAGCACTAAATGAAATTAATTCTCATCTTTCAGAACAGAGCAGCTGAGCTAGTGTTTGGATTTAGCAGCAGAAGGGAGAGGAGAGGACAGGGTACAGTACCTGTTGATATGATGTTGTGTAGACCATAACGTTCTGCTGTTGGCCATCTGTGGTTATTAAGCCTGCTGGCAACTGGTTAGCTGAAAGAAAGAGCATTTTAAAAAAGTTAGGCAGGAGCTGCTTGATATACAGAGCCTTGTTTGATGTGTCTGTCACCATTAAAAAATCGTGGTCCACTTCAGGACTACAGAGCCATTAATCTCCTGAGTTACCATCCTACCCTGGTACAGACACACTTGTTACCAAGTGTTACAAGTGAACAAGTTCATTCCCATCCAGCAGAAACACATGAAATTCAACTTAATTTTGCTCTGACAGTAAGACTGCACCTTGTTCTTCCCCTGGATGTGCCTGAAGCAGAATGTCCACACCTTTACACAGGCAAATGGAGTGGAGCTCTCTACCCTGACCACTGAAAAGGCCATCTCCAGTGCTCAGTATCCCAAGAAACCTGGAGAACTCAGTTGGCTTTGTTTAAACAAAGTTAGCGCTTGCACATAGCCATGTGGGAGGAACTCAGCGAAATCACTGCACCGCTTTATGAAATGGGATCCATCAGGAACTCCATAACATGGAAGCCCCATGGAACGCAGAAGAGAGGAACGGGAACAGGCAATGACAAAAAATAAAAGGCACTGTCAGAGCCTGACATTGCACTGGTTGACTTCAGCATGTCCTTCAGGGCACACACAAGAGCTCTGATTTCACAGAGGAAAGAGGTGGCCAACAAAAGGAGTAAGAAGTACTTTTGAGATCCTGAGAGAAAACACAGGAGTGGTGCTCCAAGGTAAACCTTTACAACAACAATGTATGTTGAGCTCCGACATTCAGAGTAGGTGCCTTACAACTGCTATTTGGAAGCAAAGCAGCAAAACTCTTAAATTGTAGTTTAAGTCACTGTAGCACAACATTTTCCCCTAGGACACTAACAATGGGGCTTTGTTCTTTCAGTTACTAAGAATAAACAAGACGTATAACCAATACAAAATTCTGAAAACACAGCATAATCCTAACAGTTTTCATTTGAAAGCTGATGCTTGAGGGTTTTGTAATTAGATTTTTGGTTGGTTGGGGTTTTTGTCTTTTTTTTTTTTTCCTTCCTCCATTGTACAAATTTTCAATTGCTTCAGTTGCAGGCTAAGAGATGCATTAAGATCATAGTGAGAGTGGCTCTGGCAAGTCCAAAATTTACTGCCCTTCAATGTGCACGTCCCACATCCAACACAGCTAAATGGAGAGTCCCTGACCCAGCCCTGGCATGAGGCCAAGACAAAGAGCTGAGGGTTATGCCACAGAAGCACAGCTATCACTGCTACTGCTGCAGTGAGACCATCATTCTGGACGGACTCATAGCTGCCCCTGTGGAGAGAAACACCTGCAGCACTTGACATGGTCAGTTATTTAACATAATTTTTTTTACTTTCTTCAATAACTGCAACATCTCCTTTGCATCCTTAATCCTGCCATGACATTTCTAAAGTCGCTCTTTTCAAGTCACAGCAACTTAAGGTTTATTTCATAGAGCACTCTGAGGCTCCTAGGTGTGGCAATTAAGAATCTAAATCTAAATATTGCAAGGGACCCTCGCAATATTTAGATTTATATTCTTAATTTCCAGCCAGTTTTATAAGCTCATCTTCCAGGCTAGAAGAGACCCAAAGAGTCTGCACGGTTTTATGTAGCCAAAGTCATCAAACTGTGAGCAAAGTCTATTTCCAATCCTGAACAGGTCATTTTGGCCCTCAGGCTTTGAATTTTTGCTAGTTCAGTAGTTTACCAGTGATTTTAAACAGAATATTTATCAGATACCTGGAAAACTAAATCTTGTCAGTAGATATGACTAGAGCTGTGCTTCCTAATTCCTCTTGTATCAGCTTCAACATTACCAGCCCATAACATTTAAAAGCCAAGGTGGAGACTACGTGCAAAAATCCAGCACCAACAAAACCAGTGCAAATCCCAAAAAACTGTCAGGCTTTAATCCACAGTAAAAGGAAGGAAAACTACACTGAATGCACGTGATACTCCTTGCCCTACACCTTTTAGTTGCCAATCTGTGCATTCTTTTGAATGTAAGAAATATTAAGTGTTTTAGAATTAGACAAAGATGATTCTCTTCTCTGCCTCGTTTCTCGAAGATGAGCTCCTCAAGTCATCAGGAGGAGCTCATTTTACTTTTTTCCCCCTACAGTCTTGCAAGTAAAATGAATGGGGCCTAAATATGTAGCTCCTGGGGAAAAAGAAAAAGAAAGTTTGCACCTTTCATTACAACCTGTGTTTAAGTGTAGAGAAAAATACTAGCACTAATATATGCATTTATAAACTTTCCACAGTTGACATTAGCTATGCTAGTATAGGATATATTCCTCAAGTAAGAATGCTGATGCCTGAAGGAAGTTCTGTTTTTATAAAAGCTGTAGTAATAACATAATTAATTAAAAAGTATTACTTACTAAATGCTTCTTCTGTGAGCTCCTCACTTAGACCGTCTCCAGTTGTAACTGTTCCCCCAATTCCCTTTTCTCCTTTCATTGCCTAAAAAGAGAGAGCACAAAAAAAGCAAAAAAGAAAAAAAGGTTGAGATTTTTTCCTAGCCCCAGGAGCTCTAGCCAAGGTTTGAAACTTGCAGAAGAGTCACAGTGCAACAGCTGGAGCTTGAAATCCAAGACCTCTAAAACTCTATGGGATTTGAGATTGTGCACATTACATGGGTGTTTTTCATCTTAGCCATGCTCCTGAAACAAAAACTTGGCAAATTAGGACTGTGTGGCTCTAAGAAAGGCTTTTCACCTTCTGCAGAAAGTCAAAAATCTGTGGTAAACCAGAAGGAGCAGTTAAGAGCATTTACAAGAAACGACTGAATCACAACTACCAAGAATGTGCAACATTTTCTTACCAACCCCACACAAGCACCATCACCATACAACTAAGAGCTGACATTTAAAACCAAGCTATGGAATTTCTTCCCCCACATCAAGGACTACAGCCAGAAAGGATATCAGCACGGAAAGCCAAGGCCCCCAGTCATCTGCATGCAGTTTTACAAGTATGAAGTTTGATGCTCTATGCTATTACATAAGAACATCTAGGAAAATAATATGGGCATAAAAAAAGATTCTCTGCAACTGCTTGCTGCAGACAAAATACTCAGTTACAAAACAGAAGTATTTCACCCCGAAGACACCCTTGCTGGAATGGAGATTTCAAACTGATGAGCAAAGCTATTCAATCCATCCATGCAATTAAAACCCAATCCAACTACTCTGCTACCACAGCATCTACAATCTGCAAAAATGGTCAATTAAGACTGAAAGTAGCACAGACCCACTTCAGATTTATTCAGTAGTACTGGAAATAGTTAGGCAATACCTGCCTTTTTAATAAAAGTGCATGCAGCACCATCACAGCATGTGCAACTGCTACACAGAACTGGAAAAAGACAGCACACAGCACCACTCCATATTACAGCTCCTGTTACTCAGTTATCAAGCAAATGACCTTCTGGGAAGGGGAAGCTTTAAGTGCTGTCAGCAAAACAAATATCATTAGCGAGTCTGGCCTAAAAAAAAATCTTAGGTTTACAAAACAAAGAAACTCTGAAGAGCATCCTTATCTACTGCACTGCCAATTTAGACAGGGGGAGGCAGACCAGAACAAAAAACCCAAGCAGAAGCAACTTCCTTTTTTGAAAAGGTCTAAATTGCTGAAAGGAAAAAAGTCCCTTTCTGCTAGGGAAGGGATAAATTAAACTGTTTGGATCACATATCTAGCATGCACTATGTATCAAATACAAACTAAGGGACAAGCTAAAAAAAAAAATTAAACCCCCCCCCCCATTGAAGCAAATAGTTTTCCATGTGAATCATTATTCCAACATGAGGAAAAAAGGTTTTTTCTTTTGCAGATCTGAAGTCCAGACAAACAATAGGCATTAGGCCAGTTCCTCAGAGGATGCAGTCAGTACATATTGACTGAATCCAAAGATCGAATTAAACATTCTTAAGAGGCACCTTTAAAGAACAGAGCAATTTACTACCACCAATATATTAGAGAAGTTATTCAGCTGAAAGCTTTAATTACTCTGAATCAGCAAGTCTAATCAAAATGCTTACTTCCTCCTTTTTCTCTTGACATCCTCTGGAATGTTTTTAAACATGACATTATTCCCTGACCAAGAGCTGTGAGATACTGCGCGAGTTACCCATTATACAAGTAAAACAACAGAGAGCTAAGGATAAACACAACCAGGGTAAATAAATGAGGAAATACCCATATATACCAACCTCTCTGAATTTTTGGAGGTATAACTTCAAAGGTTCAACATAGCTATCAAACCCCAAGGTAGACATGGCAAAGAGAATATCCTCTCCATTGATGGTCTTTCTTTTCTCTTGGTGACACCTCTCACTTGCTTCTGATGTTATAAAGCTGATGAATTCACTTACGCACTCTTGTACACATTCCTTTGCATCCTTAGCAATCTAGTAAGGAAAAAGTATCATAAAATCATTAATTAAGACACAAGACTTTAAAAAACTCCCCACAAAACCCCCAAAGAATACACCAGATAATAAAGGAAACATCCCAAACCCCCATGATAAACCCATTTAGGCAACACCTGTACCGGGAACCACTGGATGTCCTCACTGCTCTACGTAAGAGTAGCTGCAACATGATTTTAGCCACGTTTTACTATTTCAAGCAGCACAGCCAACTATCAGGATCTCCTGAAGTCCTAAGTTCTGTACAGGCTTTTACACACAGATGCATCTCAGTAGTTCTTGCTTCGCTTACCTATGGCTCTTCAAACCTGCTCATTAAAATGTCACAGCCCACTTCCTCTTCTTTTCAAGAGACCCAGCAGTCCCAACCCCACTGCAGTACATTCCCACAAATTCAGCAACAGCAAGTATTTTTATCCTGCTGAGATTCAAGGACCAGAATATATGCCTAGTGGCAAGCCTTTCTAATGCTTTAGTATTCTGATATGAATTTTCCAAATGAGAATTCAAATGAAGAAACATATGCCCCTAGCAAGAATGAAATAAGTAAATTTGATTACAGTTTTCAGCTGGACAAAAGTAATTTACCTGACTTAAAATTACAGCAAGCATTATTCATGATTACTTAGGAAGCTGACAGGAGTCAACAAAAAGATTATAATAATTAAGATCCTTATTCTTCACATGAGAAGAATCTAAAAAAAATGAAGCAGTGACTGTGTGCAGAATCTTCACTAGTTCCTCTGATATTTTCAGACACGTAGGGTGAGATTTTCAGAAGAAGTCATCAGCCAGCAGCTTCCTTTGCAGTTTTTCACAAAAAACCATCCTGATTTTTCAAGATAGCTCTACATCCCATATGCTAAATTTTTGAGAAAAATCTCATCTTGATCACTAAAAATTTATGACAATATGGACTAGGGTAGAGTTTTTCACAGCAAAGTTATAAATGTAACACCCAGATCTCCAGAAAGCCCTGAACACTATGAAAATACAAGCAGATGCAAGTAAATTATGTCTTGCTTCTATTTAGAGGGATCTCAAAAAAAAGGATCAGTTTTAGCTAGAGGAAATGTTACTGTGGCTGGAATTGCATTGAAATACAATAGAGAAACAGCAAGTCATAGGAGCCCTGCAAAGGTTTAAGATAAACAGGTAGAATGATGAAACACTTATACAATCACCAGCTTAGCAGAATGGATTAAAAAGTCTATTCTTAGAAGCAAGAAATAAATAAGGCTTTCAATATCTGGCCT
This sequence comes from Mohoua ochrocephala, assembly GCA_013398855.1. Lineage (NCBI taxonomy): Eukaryota > Metazoa > Chordata > Aves > Passeriformes > Acanthizidae > Mohoua > Mohoua ochrocephala. The sequence goes on along the minus strand of VZTA01006625.1, from coordinate 382,723 downwards.
TATCTGTTCCACGGTATAAAGCAGACTTCTTAGGTCACTTTGGCATTTGGGTATGGGAATATTCGGGTGATGGAAGGCTAACCATTATCTTTCCTTCAGGATGAGGACTGGATTTCTATTTCAGCCAAAAGGATTCACTTATTCCAAATTTTATGCACCTCAATGAAAGCAGACTAAATCTCTCAAGAGAATTGCATAGAAAATATTCTTAGTGATTGTCACCAAGCCTGATCCTTTACGACAATTTCAGAGAACACATCTTAGAAAAAGGAAGCTCTTGAAAGCCCTATGAAGAACAGTTCTGGATGCTCTAATTACAGCAGTTACTAAAAGCTTGCAGAAATCTAGGAAAAATGGACTCGGTCTCAATCAGATCCTGCTCCTGGGGCTTTTTTCCCTTTCCTTTTATAACACTTTTCTCCAATAAAGCAGCATCATTTGGAAAAATCTGTTGTTCTATCAGCTCAAGTTCACTGAGAGGACCGAATAAAACCCATTAATACACTTTCTTTACCAGACGAGGGTATTACCTTTCCTGTTTGGGGTATGGCATTTTTCATTATCCTTGCCACATTTGCAATTGGAAGATATATATCTTGTTCTCTAAAACTCTCTTTTGAGCCATTTGTATCTTCGTGATCATTCATGCTGTCTTCTGTGTCTAATGAAATGAAGAAAAGTTAACAAAAATGATATTTGATAGACAGCAGGCAATAATTCAGTTTAAAATCTTACACTGAAGGATGAAGACCTTTGAAAGCACAGTGTGTTAACATCACAGAAATAATTTTAAAAATGAATGCAACATCAGGATACCTTTGTAAAGACAGCATTTTATCACATTATGCACAGAAGTGTACATGGCTGCTGATCACCAAGCATTCTTAATGTCATGTCAAAATACAAACTGTTTCCCAGAACATCAATTTTTTTTGTCATCCCCTCAAGGTCTCGGTGCCAACATCTAAAAATCCAACCTCCCCCTTAGAGACTGCAGAAAAAATGCTTTCCACAGTAAGGCATTATGAAAACAATTGCAAATTCTTAGCCTGAGAGAAGATAGCAGAGAACTGTACAAGAACTGGAAGAAAATATATCTATACATACACAGAGAAACAGCAGTATTTACTCTCTTGTTTCTTACCATCGTGAGGCTGTATCACATAGTGACTGCCACCAATGTAATCTCCAGCAATTCCTAACTGAGAAGCATCTGTTGTGGAGCTGTCACCATCCATCTACAACCAGAAGAAGGAAACCTTTCAGGTGGGATTGTCACATCACTAAGTGCAGCTATTACTGAAACCCAGCCCCTTAATCAAACTATGAGATCTATTTATACAAAGCATAAATATTTTGTTATTGGAGAACAGTATCTCCACTGTCATGCCTGAGTTTTATTGACAGGGAAACAGTTCAACTGTTTTGCGAGGCTTCCCAAAAACCTCAGTCAGAGGCACAGGCCATGCACAGAATCATTTGGTTCATGTGGCACACAGATAGCAATCTTGTGTCGTTCCCATGAGAGTCTGACCAGAACATGCAAGGTGTCTCTGAACAACCCTCAGAACTTCACCAGCCCCCGTTCACTGAATGCTTTACCTATTAATTACTACACAGAGTGCATCCTTCACTCACCTTTACCCTCCATGTTGGTTTGTCAAGCCCACTGACAAACTTCTAGCCAGGCCTCGGGACCAGCTCTGCATCCTCATCCTCCCTGAGACACCAGTTACTCCTATGTGCCTTCTGAGTCACGTTTTAGCATTCCCTGGTCCTGCCCTGCCTTACTCTCTGGGCATCCTTAAGTGCTCTTCTCCCAATGTTCTGATGTGGTGGCCAACAAGAAGACTTCTTGAAGCTTTGGAGACGGGGTCACAGGAGAAAAAGGGAAGCCAAAAGAGCCTGTACTTCCCTCCTTCTTACTACACACACAAGCTCCTGGGGAGGCAGAGCCCAGCTGAATTCACTCACTGACCTCACACTCACTGTGTGGGTACCTTGGCGTCTTTGAAGGATCACGTGGTTGTTGCCTGTGAGACCACAGAGCTCACTTTTTTCCACCCCCATTAACCTGAAGAGGGAGGGAAGGAGGGACGGAGAAGCAACGCTGTGCTATTTTTATACCTACCCAGAAATATGAGCATTTAACCTCTCACTAATCTGCACTTTGCTTGTGGCCACAGGGCTGAGTTTCATTTTGAAACCTTCAGGCAATGTCCGGTGTTACACTTGGCCACAGATGCACAAGTAACATGAGCGCTGCTCACATTCCAACAACAGCTGGATGGAGCCTTCGGAGGTGCTCAAGAGAAAAAGGCTCTTCCAGCTCTTCTTCATTGTAGAGAATATTACACACGCTTTGATAAACAACTTCAGGTCCCTTTTGATGGGCTTTTGCAAACCAGCCTCACTTCTTACACAGCAGCTCTACCCAAAGGAAGGGCAGTATTTTAGGCATTAGCCTTCCATGTGCCAACCTTCACATAAATTCACTTTGTCCACATTTTGCAGACTCTTTGTTGGGAGATTTAACTTTGCTTTTCGATCTCCCAAAGGGTCTGCAGTTTGCTTACTCAGCTTACTGTAATGACAATGCAAGGATGTCACAATCCTGCACGTCATGATCACCAAAAGTGACATCACACATCCTTAAGAGAATTGTGCCTCTCTCTTCCTTCTGCACTTTGAAACAATTAAAATTGCAGTCTGGTAAATACCAAAAGCTACCTCCGAAATTAAGTTAGGGTTTTCTGGTAGTCTTGTTCTCAGTTTCAGCTCTCTGATCCCTACTAGAATTTAATTCAGGATCGCAACAATCTTTACTCAGCCTCAGTCCCATTTTAAACACCTTGATCTTTCTTTCCCTCTCTTTTTTCAGTCTTCTGTGAAACATTTCTTCTAAATTATTTCCTTCCTCCAGGGTTGCAATATTCTTCAGATTTCTGCCAGGATGTGATAACTAGCTGGTTTCTGCTCACCTCTCCTACAGCCTACTCCATCTGAATCCTTATTGCCAAGACCCAGCAACACTATTTAAGAAATCACCTTGCTTTCATTAGCCCAGCTTGCCTTCGAAAGACAATTCCTGCTTGAATCTCTTTCAAACCTCTGCTGCATCTGCAGACAGTTTTGGTCATATTAGACTAATGCATCCTCAAGGTAAAAGCTTTGCTTCTATTCTTTTCTGTGTGCACATTTCCAGATCTACTCACAGGATATATTATTTCACCATTAGTGGGGATTTGTGTGGAAGTTTATCAACACTGTGAATCTAAAATAGTGATTAGCAAAATTGACAGGAAAAGGCTTGCAACAGAAAAAGGCAGATCTGACTCAGATAAAGAAAAGAGGCACTGACAGCTTAACATCAACTGAAATTATTTCTGTCGGTAGTACTTGAAGAAAGATTTTTAGCTGCCAGGACAACCCTGGGACAGGAGATTAGGGGCAGCACTAACACCCTTCTGCATAATGCTCAGCATAACCAGGTCCTGATCCAGGACCACAGCATAATTCATGTTGGAAGTGGCCATGGGGGGTCTCTACTCCAACCCCTGCTAAAAGCAGGGTCAGCTCCAAGCTCAGAGCAGAGCACTGGCCACATCTTGAAGGCCACCACAGACAGAGCCTGCCCAGCTGTCCCACGAGCCTCCTCCGCAGCTCGGCTGGCCTCACGGTGAGGAAGGGAGTGGATCTCAGCACACTACTTCAATCCAAGCAAGTTGATGGAAGAACTTCAGCCAGATTTGTCATTCAATTCAAATCTAGATCCGGGCATCTGAATATAGCAACTGTAATTAATATACCATCCAGTCACCCTACTAGTATTTCTTTGAGCCTGATGGATGATAAACATGACCTTGCAGGCAAATTTGGCCACTGCTATCTATCCCAGTCATCTCATAACAAACAGTTACACGCTCACATGTTACAGTTTTCATTTCAGATGTTCAAAACTCCAGTCAATCACTACATTATCTGATTGTCAAGCTCAGCACAAGTTCTGTAATACATACAAACAATGCTCAGAAAATGAGAAAACACTGTTCTCAATACACTGTTGCTAATTAATCCCCCTCCTTCAAACAAAGAAACAAAAACCCCCAACAACCAATAAAACCCCTCCAAAACCACGACACAAACTAAATTTTGTGTCCCTGAAGTTGCTCTGGAAAGGCAGCAGTCCAATGTAGCATAGAAACAACACCTTGCCTACACTAACTGCAGTCACTGGGAGACTAAAAAGGACAACAGTTCTTATGCTGGCCCATTTAGTAGGCAGACCTACTACTTTAGATGGAAGTAGATCCTAGAACAGGCAAAATCCTGGGAGATCTAGTCCTAAAAGGTTCAGATGGGCAAGAACTCTCCTCTCAGATTTTGCTTTAGACTCCCGAGCTGTTACAGCTCGCTTTAAAGAGAAGCAGCCATTTGCAGATTATACATCACATTTGCATGGCAGTTTCAGCATGCAAACACTGCAATGCCTTTTAATACATGACCATCTCCTACCTCTGAGTGGCTGCCAAATTGCACGAGGGAGGGCTCCCAACACCTCGGTCCTCCAGCAGCAGGTGCTGTGCTCAAGTGCAAGAAGCAGTTACTACAGGCTGTACATTATCCTCAGCCTCCAGTGCCAGGAAGACACTGAAGTTCCTCCATGCATAGACATGGACTGAATCAAGACTGAGAGCTGTGCATATCAGAAGTGACATGTCAGTCTCTAAAACGACCGTGCCACTATCTGATTTTACCAACAACTAGGGAGAGTAAACAAGTACAGGACACAAACATTCAGTGCTACACTGCAAAAAAAAAATTTTGAATACAGAGCAGCAGCACAGTGTTTTCTGTCAGAGGTTTTCTGTTTGGTTTTTTCATCTCTAACAAAAAAGAATATTCCTAGGGATATACTAATTACTTGATGCATGGAAATCGACTAAAGAAATATGTTAAAAGAGAAACATTTCAAGGGCATCAAAGAAAGTTCAGTGATAAGATGCAAATGAATGAACATACAGGTTTACAGCGACATCTGGTACCAATATTCTGGAAGATGCTTAAAAAAATTTGCTTCTGTTGTCTGCCCACAACTCAGACTGATCCTATAACACATCTATACTAAACTAATAAAACATCAGTATCTCAAAGTAAATCTTGCATCCTGTTTAATCTTATAAGCTCTCTTAAGAGTGCAGTCAGTTTCAGTGGCTCAGCTAAATGATAACTAAAGAAGAATGCAAGCCCAGACCCGCTAGCACTGAGAAGAAGGGACTAAAGCTCAGATCAGTATAAAAGGCAAAACAAAGAAAAAAGATTTTTATTTTCAAAACGGGGAAGTTATCTGGCAATGAATTGCAAAACTGCCTTCTTGAAGGGAAACCAAAGGCCTCTTGTGATTTAAGAATTTCATGTGGTATTTATACACCCCATCTCCCAAAATTGCTACCCTCCAAGAGGGGCAGTAGAAAATGCTATGTAATGAACTGAAGCACTTGGTACACATTTCATGCAGTTGTCTCTGCCAAAGAAGCAGGACAGAAACAATAACTAAAGCTGTAGGTAGTAACCACAGCGGTCATTGTGGATTCGTTTTGTCCCACCTTATCACAAGAGATGTAAAGCTGTGAAGCTCTACATCACAGCAGAGACACAAAGTTTTATTTGAGCTTTCTGCACCCTCTCCTGTTAAGCAGAAAGATTTTTTCAACTGAAAATATAACTTTAATTTCCTTTTATTTTTCAACGACTTCTGAGGATCCTAATTTCCTACTGAATCCTCACCGGCAGCAAGAAGCACCAACTGGTGAATGCATTCACAGGACATTGTTCCAGCAGATAAAACAAAAATGTAAAGCTAAACCCCTTAGCACATAGCTAGAACAGAACCAGATGCTGCACTCTCTCTCCATCTCAGGCTTCTCTAATCCCTCACATTCAGTGTTTTCCCCCACAGCAGAATAACACTGAGAAAAGCAGACTGATGCTGAGAGGACCAGACAGTGTCACCGAGGCTCATTAGTATCCGGGCTGTACCAGGATCCTGCCCCTGGCCCACAGGGAGGAAATGAAATCCAAAAAAGGGCATTGCCCTTATGAAATCCAAACAGGGCACTGCCACCTTGCCACGTTTCCACCTTCCCCCTCCATGCAACAGCCTATCAACTTTATGTCTCATCTTACAAGCCCCGATGCCACTGACCACAAGCCCCCTCCACGTGGATCCAGCTGTGCTAGAGCAGCTGGTGGCTCCTTCCCAGGATGGCTAACATCCACAAGCACGATTAGTTCCAATATATACGGGTGGCTTAAAACCACGTGTATTTTCACATCAGGTAGGAGTGGGTCGGTGATACAGGGCAAGCAGGAGAAACCGAGTTTCCACACATTCTCTTTTTTGGCAGTAGAAGAGAGAAGCTGGAGGGGAAAATAAACAAGATGAGCGCAGGAATGGAGGCAGTTTTGTTGCTTTTGCAGAAGCTGGAAGAGGGCAGCAGTGCTGAACACACTGCACCAGCACCGCCCTCCTTCAGCGACCTGACTGAAATCCCCCTGTTACCTTTCAATAATAAGTTTTTGATACTTTTCTAGCATTTTCTGTGAAAAACTAAGCTTATCTATTTATTAAAGTAGCAATCCATAAATCCTGTCTTTTTCTTTTAGAAGTTTGATAACATTTTTAAGTTGGTTATTTTTCCTTTGTTGAGGTAGTAACTCGAGCATGCCAAGCAGCTTTTTCCTCTCAAGCAACAGGGCAAGTAAGAGGTTTACAAAGCTAGTTCACACCAGCCCAATATTTTCAGCCAAAACTGTTGAATTTGCTGACATTTGCTTTTATTCTACAAATGTAATTTACCCATATTGTTTAGTATGCATATATATAGTCATGTTTTGCACTTTTTACAAGCATCTTGCCACTAAAACATCAATTTCCAAATACTAAGTTTCTTTAAAACACTACTGCAAAACTCAGTACTAACAGTCAAGTTTCTTTCTAAGCAAAATTTTAAAGGTGGAGTGACATTAGGGATTCGCATTTGAAAGCACTCAAGGAAGAACCTTGCAAACCTTTTTTAATTGTTGACAAAACAAGGTACCACACTTTCAAATTTTCAGTGTTTAATGTTTCATATCTTGACGTTATCTTAAACATTCTTTTTCAATTTCTGAATGTTGCCTCCCTTCATGTAATTATTACCACAAATAAGAGTCAAGCTTTTAACTGCTACAACTGTCAAATCCTGAAGTCTGAAGAGTAATACCCAGTGCTCCTAACTTCTCTCACTATAATGCCATAGCTGCAAATGCCAGCAGCCAAGATCATGTATAACCACCCGCTCAATGCAGAGCGCAAAAGCACCTCACACAGGCCTCATAACGATTCAGATTGAGCCATCTCGGGTGTCCCAGAGAATTACAGATGGATCTTGCCTTTAGACTGTAACTGTCGTGCCACAGGCCACATAAGCAGAGAAAAAAAGAAAGCAACCACTAGCTCATTGTTTAGGAACACTATGGTAACAATTCTATATAGACACCATTTCTCCATTCCAGCAAGCCAATTAAAGCCAGACTCCGAATACTGCCCAAAGTGGCTCCTGCCATTTTCCTTTTGGCTACCATTTTGCCAGAGCTTCTTTTGAGAAAGCTGCAAATTTTTTTCCTTTAATTATCAATAACTGCCATCCAGCAAGATGCCAAGAAAAGGTTACTACACGTAACAGAGTACGTGCATGGGCTAAAATCCAGATTTCTGTGTTCCTCACTGCCTAGAAATGTTCGGATCATTGTTATCAATAATTTTGCCATCCCAGAAGCAAGCCAAGCACACTAGGTAGCTTTTAGCTGACAGTTCTTTTCAGAACAAAATCTTTTTGGTTAAGCCTCAAAGAAACTGGTAAAGCTAGAAGTTGATTTTCTACTGCTGCTGTATTGCAGAATATATATTATAGCTGCAGAAACATTACTAGAACACATGAATTTTTTTTGTTGTTTTCCAATAGGATTGTCTGTGAATAACCTAGACAGTACTCTTCGGGACCACCAACTACATAATTTCTGGAGGCAGAACAGTGGCTAGCACACAGACAGGTCTGCCCAAGAACACCTGCCACACACAGAAGAGTTGTGTAGACATTGGTAATGGCAAGGTCCCATCTCTCTCCCATCTGCCACGTGTGCCACAAGGACAAGTGCTGATGCCACCCAGCTGCGTCTGTGCCACTTCGAACCGATCGATCCCATTTCCCGATTTCATGCCCTTCAATGATGCAAACGCAGCCAGCGCAGGGGCACGGGGGGAACCTTCCTACTTACACCAACAGCCTCCGAGCTCTCCTGGCACCCAGCTCACATCTGTTCGAGAGGTAACTCGTCTATCGTGACCCCTTGTTTACAAATGGAACAAGACGACGAGTCCTCAGTTAATCAGCAACTTTATTGTTGGTCACCTTGGCTGTGATTTCCGCGGTGGCCGCACCTGCCCGGGGCCGGCCGGGCGCCTCTGCCGGGCCCCCGTGCAGCCCACCAAGGCCTCGCATTCCCGCCCGCACGGCCAGCCGGGTACTGGCACCACATCCCGGGGCCTCGCCCTATGCTCCTTAGCCCTGCAAAATACCGCCAAACCTTCCAGGAAATTTCGGTCCCGACAACGGCGCGGAGGGGACCGGGAAGGGAGACCGGGCCGCTCTGGCCCCGCTGCCGGGCTCCCGGCCCGGCCAGGGGCCGTGGGCGTGGTGGGGGTCCCGACCCCTCGCTCCCGCGGCGAGGGGAGGGGGCTCGGCCGGGCGGACACAAAAGAGCGCGGAGCCCCCTCCGCCCGG
>VZTA01006625.1:362429-373064 GCA_013398855.1 Mohoua ochrocephala | reverse complement strand
GGGCTGGCCCCGCCACATGGCTCGGTCCCGCAGGGCTGCTGCCGCCGGGGATTGTGTAGCGGGGCCTCTGGCCGGGGGCAGCTCTTCCCTGGGGCCTCGGTCCCACAGAATCACAAATGGGTCAGGTTGGAAGGGACCACGGTGGGTCATGTGGTCCAGCTTCCCTGCTCACGAAGGGTCATCTTAGAGCACAGGATTGCATCCAGGCGGTTCTGGAATATCTCCAGTGAGGGAGACTCCACACTCTCTCTGGGCAACCTGTTCCAGTGTGTGGTCACTGCACTGTAAAGAAGTTCTTCCTCATGTTCAGGCGGAACTTCCTGTGCATCAGTTTGTGCCCATTGTCTCTTGTCCTGTTGCTTGGCACCACCAAAAAAAGCCCATCTTCATACTCTGACACCCTCCTTCCAGATACTGATAGACATGGATGAGGTCCCCTCTCAGTCATCTCTTCTCGAGGCTGGACAGGCCCAGCTCCTCCAGCCTTTCCTCATAAGAGAGATGCTCCAGTCTCCGAGTCGTCCTCATTGCCCCGGGAGGTGGGGCTGGGGGAGAGTGGCCAGCTGTGTCCGACTGGCCCTGTCCCCGGCCTCACCCCCTGTCACTTTGCTGTTGTCAGCAAAGCAGGCACCATTATTATGTCGGTTCCTCAGATCTATTCCAACCTGTCCTACACCTGCATCAAGATTCACCAGCTGAGAGGAGAACAGGTTACATCCCCCAGTGACTTCCTACATTTTGCGCAGCCTGAGAAAGAAGAGGCTGATGAAGAGGAAGAGTTTGATGAAGGAGGAGGATGGAACCCAGGTCCAAGCAACCATTTGGTGGAACAGAACCTTGGGTGAGGGGATCTGTGTATCTGTGTTACCCCTTCCCTCTAAAAAAGTAAAATTTCACGGCAAACTGGAAAGGATCATCTCCCCCTGGTTATACAGGGCTTAAAGAGAACATTTTTCTTCCACTTTTAGGCTTTGTTCTGAAGAAATACGGGCTGCTGAGTGAAGAAATTAGTTGGACTGACTTCTCCACTGAGATTTATAAACCTCTCCTATGAAGCATTTATATGAAACACTTCATAATCCTCCAGTCCCTCCATTCACTAGAATCAGAAAGAGGGATTTTTTTCTAGGTGAAGGCAGCCAAAGACATTCCACACATCTGCCACCAGCACGTGTATGTGCAGTCTCCACAACGGAGGTAGTAAGAATATTTTTGTTTTGTGCAATTCTTAATAACCTGTAGTAATTCTTCATTATTTGAGGGTCTTGTGTATTTTAACTAAACTAGTATAAAACTCACATTTCACAATAGCTTCTGCTAGCATCCTCTTCTGGTTAATATCTGATAAATACAGTACACTCCTTCCTAGCTCTCTTCTGGTATTGGGATTTACACAAAGCAGAACTCAATAAACCTTACCCATTTCCACATGGTTTCACATAACAACATGAGTTTCATGTGTTCTGATATATAATAAAGATTTAGATTCACTCAAAATGTCCATGTATTTGGATTGTTTTGAGTTTAAACGGAAACATCAAGCGAGAAGAATTTTGTGTGGCCATGGGTTTTTACTGCAAATGCTATATGCAGCTTAATCCTACCTCATGGGTACTATGAGCAGTAATTAGTAATTTTTTTTTAAATGCCCAGAAGATGTTAAGTAATGTGAGAATATTCACTAGGTTTGGGACCTTAGGGGATGCATTTTCCCCTTTATCTATTTTATAGCTTGTGTTCACTAAGTACAGTACAATAGTAATGACAATACACTATTAATCTTGCTGTGCACTCTTAAGATCTTTGGGTGGATTTTGTCATGTCAGCCCAGAATTTCACAAGTGAGTAGAAAGATGAACTCTGACCAGTGTGCAGGTTTTTCAGGGCACAGAGCAGACAGTGCCCTTTTTTTGAGCCATTAGTCAGTATTTTGAATCTCCTTGAAAACGCAGCCCTCAAACCTTTCTACTGCATTTTTTTCAAACTCGAAATGAAAATATTGTTTCTCCTGTGGTGTTTTTACTGGTATTGAGCAATGTCGTGTTGATGGAAAAACTACTTATCCACTTCTACTCAGCACTTTTCTTTAGGACAGCATAGTGGGAACAAGTGTTCGCTGTTACTGGTGACAGAACAGCACTCAGTGGTTAAATTTGTCAGCCAGCTGGAGCCAGGGAATCCAAGCCAGCATTCCCATTTACATACATTTTATTTTGTGCTCCCCCATTAGTACCAATTTCTGTCACACACTTATCACTCGGTCGTCAATTAGTTTATTATTTTATTCCTGTGCTAAGTATATTCTCAATCTACGTATTTTGTGAGGCCATGATCTATTTCCTGAGACTGACATTTTGTGTCTGAAATTTTCAATGAGGAAATCAAAATCTTCAGATATCTCCTGTTCTATTTAGTAGGTGTTAGCTAAGGTGAGCAAGTATGCTTCTTTAAATCAGGACAGATATATCAGCTTGTTCCAGAATGTGCCTTGCTTGTGTTACGGACTCTGTCATTCGGAAAAATATGTGTTTGAAATAAGAAATTCCAATTTTTGTAGAAATAGCCCTGGATGTAGGATGGGTGAGTTGTTCATCTAATATTCTCCAGAGTTCTCAAAACTGTGAGATTCTGAGTGTAACAGATTGGAAATAGATCTGTCATCAAACTGTGAACTCCATGGTGCTTCAGGAACTGATATTCATTCTTAATAGTGATCTTTCTAATGTTCATTATTTGTTTGTTTTTGTAGAGCAGAGCATTCTTATTTGTATTAGACAATCCTATATAAAAGATACTTGAAGCTGCTACAGAGCTAAGCAATGCTACCTGAAAAAGATGGAATGTGGAAATCCAGAAGAAATTATCTACAGGTAATTAACCAAGTCAGAGTGGGATGAGACCAGATGGAATTAAATGAAGTTCAAGACTTTTTTTTTTCCTAAGAATCAGTAGCTTCCTGCTGTGTTGCAAAATTCTTTAGCTAACCAAGTGTGCCTTCCTTTTGGATAGTGTTCCCCCTTTAACAGTAAAATTTCTGCTACACTTAGAAGGAACTGGGTGCTCAAGGAAGAACTTGTGCTGTGACCCCACAGCTCTGAAGGGGAGACGTGTACAGAGTCTGCTCTGTAACAGCGCCCCTGAGAGGCAGAGCTAGAAGAGTAGCCAGCTTTGATGCTCATGCCATGAGGACCAAAGGATGTGTTTATTCACAGCAGACTGGTATCCAGCCAAAGAGGGGGCTGGGCAGGTGCAATTCTGAAATTACTACATCCCATTTAGGAAGTATGGTCCAAAGAGCAAGGTGCAAGCTTGGATACAGTTCCCAGGCTTACTGCATGCTTCTTGTATGACCTTGGGCAAATTACTGTAAATCCAAGCCATCAGATTTCAGTGGAGAGGTGCATAAATCCCTATGAAAGTCTGAATTTTAATCATATTGTGCCTCAATTCCCCACCTGCTGAATCAGTAGCAATATTATTTTCCTATCTTGATCTGAGCTGTGAGTGGCTTAGATACTGGGAAAGCAGGAGAGGTAGGAGTACCAGAGGTAAGAAATGACAAGTGAAACTGTCTCCTGAAGGCTTCTTGAGACCAAGCTGCTGTATGCAAATCCCTAAGGAGAGCTGAACTCATTTTTGAGCCTTTTCCCCGCTACTGCTCAACTGCCTTCCCTTCACAGGATGCACAGAAATGCAGTATGTTGAGACATATTCCACTAAGTAAATTTGATTAAAATTGACCAACGTTTCAAAATTTATTGGGGGAGCTAAGACAGATAGGCTGTACCTAATGCCTAAATCTTGTTCCTTTAGAGAAAAGAAAAACCAGCTTACTGTTTTCACCAGTGGAATGGGTAGTCAAGCAAATAGATGCAAAGATACATTGGAAGTTTAGTTTTGCTAGTTAATCTCAGCCCCGTGGGGTTAAATGTGGCTGGCAGCAATCCCTTTGAAATGTAGCTGGAACAGAACTGACTTGTAATCAGGTAATTTATATGTTAAGACATGTCTAAAACATCAAGTATAGACATTCCACACGAAGTTCCAACAGGAACTTCAAAGTACACTTGCACGACAGAACCACTTGAAGGACTAGAAGAGATCTTGGCAGAAGCTTCTAACTTGTCCATGAGTAATACAGCAACAGGTGGAGGTGAAACTATAACAATATCTCCTCTGCTTTGTTTGCAAAAAAGGAACGACACAGCTTTGCGATGCAATCTGAGAAGAGCTCGCTTTGCAACCCTGCCATTACAACCTCCTGGATAAAACCATTAGCATCGGTTTTGGCTCTTTTCACAACACAGGAGAGAAAAAAAATCAATGCTCGTTTTAAATAGCAAAGGTTGAAGTCATTTAGCTTTTTCAAACCTTATGACAAGTAATATAAAGTATAAAATGGAAAAGCTAAGTAGCTCTGGTAAAATTTTAATTTAATTTTTCATAACTAAATTTATTACACATTTGCAAGGGTCATTCACATGGATTTGTTTGATATCATCAGCATTCAGCTGCATTCAATGGTTATGTTTTGGATTTTCTCCCTATTACCAGCTACATATGGGATTGAAGTTTCTCAGTAGTACAAGCGTGGTGAAAGATGTCTTATTTAGTTCTAATGTGCAAGAGCACAAGCAGCTGCTTAATGGCTATGCAGTGAAATCCTACATCTCCCAGGGGTGGGGAATCTGGGTTCCGTTACAGCTCTGTTTTGGGTACTGCAGAGGGAGAATAGACGGCAGGTCAGATGAGGATGGGAAGTGAGGAAATGTGGACTTTTGCCCAGTCTGGTTCTGATGACAAAGTCACAGTTACGAAAGCCCTGAGGCTGTCAGCATTGACATAGAGTGGAGTTACAGCATTGACATATAGTGGAGTTACAGAGCAGGAGTTCTGGTGGGCTACAGAACTAAGTTTTTCTCTGTATCATGAAAATTTACTTTCATAAAGCCCCTGTTTTCAGATTGTGTCCGTGTGGTTGAATTGCACAACTGTAACAGGTTTGATCACTTGGTTTTGCTTGGCAGGTGCCATGGTTTAAGCCAGCAAGTTCCACACAGTTTGCTCAGCCCCTCTCACCTCAGCCGGGAGGAGAGTCTGAACAAAAAAGTAAACCTCATGGATTGAGATCAGAACAATTTAATGATTAAAATAAAATGCTATGATACTACTACTAGCTGTAGTAAAGAGAAGGAGAGAGAGGAATAAAACTCCAGAGAAACAAGTGATGCACAACACGGTTGCACACCACCCACCGACCAATGCCCAGCCTGACCCCAAGCAGTCATCGGCAGCTCCTGGACAACTCCCCGTAGTTTATTTACTAAACATGACATTCTGTCATTCTGTGGTATAGATTATCCCTTTGGCAAGCTCGGGTCAGCTCTCCTGGCTATGTGCTTCCCTCAGCTTCTTGTGCCCCTGCTTACTGGCAGAGATTGGGAAGATGAAAAGTCCTAGAGTAAACACAACTTAGTAACAACTAAAACATCAATATATTATCAACATTATTCTCATCCTAAATCCAAAACAAAGCACTGTGCCAGCTACTAGGGAGACAATTAACTCAATCTCAGCCAAACCCAGGATGAATGGAGGAAATCAGGGCTTTCCTAGAAGTATCAGAGGTTTCCAGAGGCTGTGGCATTTGTCAGTATTTGTAGTTTCCTTCCCGTAGATATGGGACCCTAAACTGCACTGCCTCAAAGGCCTGTGTCCATTACCATTCTGCCAGCAGCATGATGAAAATAAAACCGCTCTCTTAGAATCTGTCACACGGGGAGCATCTTAGCCATGCCCCTGAACTGTCACTAACGTACTGACTGACACCGTCGCATTTGCAGTGTAGGCAGAGACGAAGATGTCTTCTGTCAACTTAAACATGAAAGCTGAAATTCTTTTCTCCTGAACTTGTCCAGGCTAAGGACTAGAGATGGGGTCACTCTTTAGAAGTGCCTTTCTTCAGAAGGATGTGTTAACACCTGGACGTGCCTGTCTTTCTCTGTTGGCTACAGAAGGAGCTTAGATCCAGAGCTTATACAAGAGGCCAAACTTTGAGGTGAGATCTCAAGGTAAGAAAATGAATCTGAGCTTGCAAAAATGACCTGTGGTATTTCAATTACATTAATATTCTGAAAATGCAAGGACTCTGTCAGCTTTAATAATGCTAATATTTAGGCGATTTTGCATTCAGCACCAAGAATTCCATACCTTATAAGAAGGTGGCACTGTGGGCTCTTCATTTACTGAGACAGCCTTCCTCCCCGTTAATATATAGAAGGAATATTTAGAAATTTTTGTGGGAACAGAAATTCTAATACTATTTTAATGATCACTGTTAGAATAGTCAACAGGGAGCTAGAAATCAATTATATCAGAAACAACTAAAGGACTGGTCCCATTGATGCACCCTTGAGATAATTGTAGCTCTGTCACAGGGTTCTTCAGCAGCAATCATGCACCAAATATATTTACTATAAAATACCCAAAACATAGCCCCATACTAGCCACTGTGAAGAAAATTAACTTTACGCCAACCAAACTCAGCATATTTCTTTATGAGATTTCAAGACAGAGTAAAACACCTTACAGTTTGGCTTTATAAAGAACATTATCAATTAACATCTTAATGTAATTACTATTTTTATTAGTCCTTCAAGTATTTGATAGACTTTTTACGCTTTAATTTAATTTATCACGGCTTATCTCTTAACACCGACACTGGAAGCTTATGCAGTCATCCTGGAGCACGTGGCACAGGGTCCTGTCCAGACAGTTCTGGAATATCTTCATCCTGGAGCACATGGCACAGGATTGTGTCCAGACAGTTCTGGAATATCTCCAGTGAGGGAGACTCCACAACCTCTCTGGGCAACCTGATCCAGTGCTCGGTCACTCACACAGTAAAGAAGATCTTCCTCATGTTCAGGCAGAACCTCCTGTGCATCGGTTTCTGTCTGATGCCTCTTGTCCTGTTGCTTGGTACTACCCAAAGCAGATTTAAATCTGTGCTTTGGTACTAAACAGAAACAGGTTTTCAGTCTCCCAGTGACTTCAGAACACAGACTTACCTCTGACTCTCAAGAGGGGTTCGAGGTGGTGTCTGTGTCAGGGAGATACTACAGGATCCAGGGTGTCTTTCAACTGTGTGATCCTGAAGACTGCTCTCCTATGTATGTCCTTAATACTGGAAAAGCACAGCATAAAGATCATTTATGAGGATGACAGCAGTAGAAATTGAAATATCAAGTGTGTTCTAAACAGAGAGGAAGATACAGTCTCTCTCCCAAAGAGTCTAAATAGTGAGAGAAAGGCAAAGACTGACAAAAATGTATGCCACATATGGACAAGGCATCAGATCACATTATTAATAACTGGAATATACTGCATTTTTTTCCCATCCTCTTCCTTCTGCTTTTCATTCTTCTTGTCATCGTATTCTGCTTATATTACAGGGGTTCAACACTGGACCTCATGTTTGTGTGCAGTTCAATCAACTAAGAATAAATTAAAAGATAGATTAATGTACTCAGCTTTTCTTAAGCCTCATTAAAAGTAATTTCTAGGCAAAATTTTAATAGAAAGAGGGAAGATACTTTTTGGATCTGCCCAGAAAAAAAGATTTAACTTGTGGAATACCATGAGAGGAAACAAAAGACTTTTGTGGAGAAGTACATAACGAAGTAGGTAAAACTGGAGGGAGGATGATCTGACAAGATAATAAAAGTAAATCAGCCAAAATGAAAGAGTTTAATAGGATCTTGGAGTTTATTGCAACCTGTGATTCAGGAGAGAGCATGAAGCCTGCGGAAAAAAAAGATAAAGGAATTATCTTTCAAGAGGCCAAGATCAGAAGTAGTCTGACTACAATAAGGGTTAAGGAACATAAATTCTCCAGCTGTACTTTGAGTGGCCTCAGGGTAGTGTTTGTGAGGAGGTTGTAACCACTGGTGTAAGAGGTGATGTGGGCCAGTTACACTGCAGGAAGAAGCAACTGGTTGGGAGGAGTGGGGTAAAGAAGGTGAAAATGTATGCTAGTCTTTGGGTGCAGCATCAAGATTCTGTTCCACAGTGAGACTCTTTAATTACAAGTGACACTGGATAATTCTGATTTTTGTATGCACTGGTTTTATGAAACGTCTCAAATGTAGAATTTAATTTTTTCCATTGCTTCAGTGGATCTTCACTGCAGCAATGTAAGACCTTTTTCTTAATGAAAGGAAATGTGATTAGAAGATAATTGCAAAAGAATAAGCAAAATGAAACACTGTGAATGAGTAACAAGGTGGTTTTTTAAATTCGATTTTTCTCAAATTGGCTGAATTGCCAGCTGGTAGTCCTCATTTAATGAAAATATTGAGATGGGGTTTGGTGGAATAGAGTTCCTTCCCTAAGCTTGTTCAGCAAATTATTTTAATAACTCTATTTCTGAAGCCATAACAATCCATGAATGCCTGCAACAATTATTATCCTCATTATTGTAATAATTTTTGCTGTTACAGATAGCCATATTGAAGACATAACTTCTAAAATAATAGTGGTCATGCTCATATGTTCAGAGACTTTTTTCCACTTAACAGTCTTAAGTTTAGTTGTATTTTTTTCTGTGTTTGAAACTGTAGATACCACTGCAGAGTAAAAGGGTAATACAGGAGTACAAACAGGCATTGCTGAAGTCCTCTGAGCAAAAAACCTGGGGACAGGGAGGCAATGCCTCTTAAACATCAAGACTCAAAGTTATTATCCTGTTCTCTTTCTTCCCTTTCTTTTGATCCTTTGTTGCCGCTCATTATTACTTTCGTGGCAGAGTACTGAAGTAGATGTGACACACTGTGCACTGGGGGACACTTAGGACTTATGCAGGGCAAGAGAGCAACCCAATGGTCACTAAGACTAAGAATTCCTCAGTCTACAACATTCATTTCATTGCCGTGTGTTGGTGTCGCAGCATCCTTCACACTCGCTCAGCCACAGAGCCCAGCAGTCAATCAGTGCAACTGAAAAGAAGACCCATCCAACAAAAACATCAATGGCTGGGTTTGCATCTTTTTAGAATCTTTCAAACAAATGTCAGAGTTTGCTGTCAGCAAGAATACTGGTCAGATAAATTGCCTCATTTGATGTAGTAAGTCACACGTTTCTTTCCACGTGAAGAGTTGTGTTGAGTTTGTGTGACCCAGTTTTGGTAGGGGAGGTGGTTTTCAAGGATGGCCTCTGTGAGAAGATGCCAGAAGCTTTCCCTTTAAGAAGGGAAGAAAAGTTATTGCACAGATGTAATTGCAGCCAGAGAAAAGAGTAAGAACGTGTGAGAGGAACAACTCTGGAGACACCAAGGTCAGTGGAGAAGGTGGAAGAGGTGTTCCTGGGGCTGGAGCTGAGATTCCTCTGCAGGCCGTGGTGCAGGTGAAACAGGCTGTTCCCCTGCAACCCATGGAAGTCCATGGGGATGCAGAGATCCACCTGTAGCCCATGGAGGAGACCCACACCAGAGCAGGTGCTCCAGACAGGGCTGTGAACCCTTGGAAAACCCCTGCTGGAGCAGGCTCCAGGCAGGGACCTGCAAACCTGTGTAGAGAGGAGCCCACACTGGAGCAGGCTTTCTGGTAGGACTTGTGACGCTGTGAGGGACCCAGGCTGGAGCAGGCTGTGCCTGAAGGACTGCACCCTCTGGAAGAGTGACCCACGTTGCAGCAGTTCATGGAGAACTGTTGCCCTTGGGATGAACTCCCATTGGAGAAGTTCATAGAGAACTGTCTCCCGTGGGAGGGACCCCACACTGGAGCAGGGGAAAGACTCTTCTCCCTGAGCAGCAGCAGAAACAATCTGGGATGAACTGACTGTAACCCCCATTCCCATTTCCTTGTGCTGCTAGGGGAGAGGAGGTAGAGCTGGGAAGGAGGGAGGGCTGGGTGGGAAGGTGTTTTTAAGATTCATTTTACTGCTCATTATGCTGCTCTGATTTTGTTAGTAATACATTCAATTACTATCCCCAATTCGAGTTCATTTTGCCTGTGACGATATTTGGTGAGTGATGTCTCCCAGACCTTATCTCAATCCATGAACCCTCGTACATTTTCTCTCCCCTGCCCACTTGTGGAAGGGAGCGATAGAAGGGCTTTGGTGGGCGCCTGGCATCCAGCCAGGGTCAAACCACTAAGAGAGTGAAGAAAGCTCAAATTGACCGCACTGGTGTGCAGGTTTGGTGGTATTTATAGGGTTATGGCTTTCCTCTTGCCCTGGCTTCTCAGCTGATTCCAGCGGTCCTTGGCAGACGCTCCTCTTGCCACATATTTGTGTGAAAGCCACCACGATGGGGCCACAGCCTCGGCAGCACTGGAAGGTAATGGTGGCAAATAAAGCCCCAAGCCCAGACCGGAGCCGTGTGATCAGCCTCACGCAGGTAACCTTCCCATTACAGTGTCTTTTCCTATATACGTATTCCCCAGCATGAACCATTACTTGTGAGGGGAAAACCACTCGCAGAACACCTCCTGAACGCCCTTTGTCTCGCCAGCGCCCCGCAGCCCGCAGAAGGGAGGGGTCGCTCCGGAGCGCAGGGCCCGGGCCCGGCCGGGTGCCGCCAGAGGCCGCGCCAGCCCCGGGCTGTGTCCGCCCGCGTCCGTCGCCATCGCGACG
>VZTA01006625.1:305887-362227 GCA_013398855.1 Mohoua ochrocephala | reverse complement strand
AGGGACCGGCTCCGGTTTCCCGGTGAAACACCCGGGAGGTCGCACTTGGGGCCCCCTCCCTTGCTGGCGGGAGGGGGTACCGCGCTGCTGAACAACTTTCTGTGCCTTCAGCAGGGTGCCCGTGGGTCCCCCGCGTGTGCTGGTTACCTGTCTCCAAACACGGCCTCTGCCGCCCGGCTGTCCCCTCAGGGACTTTATTGGGCAGGCTGTGCGCATCATCCCGCTCAGGGGACATCAGAGCGGTGCTGGGTGTGGGACCCCGGCCCTGGAGCGTACCACAGTGTGGTCTGAAGGATGTCCGTGCTGAGGAGGGAACAAGATTTGGAGTTAGGGACACGATTTGGAGTTAGATGGGAGTTGAATGGCCCTCTGGTCCATGGAGACGATTTCTGCCTCCCAGGATTGAGGCATCTTCCCGCGACGCAGGGGGGAAATTTGTGTTTCAACTGACTGCTCTGTACCTCGTCAGAGTCAGCCTGAGATCCTCCTTGGGCATAGCATTAACCGTGCTCTCACCAGGTGTGTAAAACCCGATGAAAGGAGATAAATAATGGGCTCGAAGTAATGAACGCCTGAAAATGAATCTTTGCTTACATCTGGCACTGAGCAGCGGTTCTGCCTAAATGAAAAGGCACTCTTAGGATGTAGTACTTCATGGAGCATGTACTACTGTAGGAGTGTTTTCAGCTCTACCAAATCCTTGGGAAAGGGGACTGTTTTTAAAGATGTTCTTATACGTGCAATAATTTGAGAACATTGACACAAAACCACCTTGGGAGCTTTAAGGTGTAGTATGATATTTTAAGTCTTTTTATGCAGGATGGAAATTGTCAGAACTTTGGCAAACAAAAAATAAAGATGCCTGTGCAGTAAGAATTTGCATAAGGCACAGCAGGAGCTGGCAAATACAAAGATGAGGTTTATAACAGTTAAAATTCTTGAAATAGGCTTATTGTTATGGCTCCATATTGCTTAGTGTCTTTCAATTATACCAACATAAACTCCTCCAGTCTGAGCATTGGAAGCACTGCATGTTCCTTGATCCTAAGAGGAAGAAATGGGGAAGAAAATAAAAAAAAAAAGAAAACTATCAAACCACTGTCTAGAGAGTCCAGTTGTCCTCGTAGTTTCAGGACACTGCTGTGACCTGACACCAGTTCCCTTCCCTAATGCTGCCACTGCCATATTATGATTTAGAAGTACCTAATTGAGTTTTAAATCAGATACTGAAAGCTGTGCAGGTGTGGTAGCGCAGAGTCTGGGGCAGAGTGAGCTGCCATGGAGTTGTACCCAAACCTGGTTCCTCTGGCCAACAATGTATCTGCTGGCATAAACTCAGAAATGAAACCTGCATCTTAATGAGCTTTTTCAGCCTTGTGAAGCTGACTCATTTAGGCTAAATGACTTAAAAGAACATGTTGTTTGGGCTTTGGTTTATATGCTCTGCCGTGTCTTTGGTTTTTCAATTTAAGACATTACTACTCCCTGTGGCCTATTCTACAACTCTGGCAGCATCTTAAAGTAATTCTGCAGGAAGGCTGGTTTAAACTGTGGGACAAGGTTTCTATTTCAGCATCAAGGCAGCTTTGCTTCTGGGATAGTTGCATATGAGTAAATTACAATCTGAAACCCAATGTCCATTTCTCAAAGGAACACATCAAAGTTTTTAGTGTCCATCAAGGACAAGAGATGAGGGAAGTTGTGAGTGCTGTTGAAGAACTTAAATAGGAGATTGAAGCAAAAAAAATTACAGAAATTTGAATAGAGATACATAATTTACATTAAAATGGAAACATAATCCAAATAAGCTAATTACTCATTGTTTAACTGACTCTAAAATATGAACACTCTAAAATTAACCCCTTTCTATAGTTGCTCATACCAAGCAGTAGAGTTGTTTTAATATCTATATACGTCCCTTGGACAAAGTACATTTAAACTTATGTTTGTAGTAGGAGAAAGAAATTGGGCTGTTGATAGCTGTAAGAGTTTCTTATTTGTTCTCTGGATTTTTCTCCCACCCTTTCATCTTTTTATCAATGGCAATCATAAATTCAGTTCTTAATTCAGTGTAAGATCTAAAAATGTTTTAAAAAATAAACAGTAGCAAGCTGGCAATGAGCAAAACGGGCAAGAAAAATGGTGCCTAGCACAGGAAAAAGTAAAAATGTTTAGATGAGGTGCTTATATATAGTTTGCATAACAAAGCTCTTAAATACATTCCCTTGTCCTTAGCTTGTGCTTTCAAAAAGGTTATTTTCAATCTTCAAATAGCATTCAGTTTACTTCAACAATTGCATTTTGCACGTGCAGTATTTATGACGTTTTGCAAATGATAAGGTATGAAAATTGGGAGAAACTCAGAAGAGAGTTCTTTTCCTGATTTTTTTGTTAAATTATCTCCACACTTAGTTTTGTATATTATAAACGGGCTTTTTACTGCAGAAAGAATTAAGGACAAACTTTAAAGCTGTACAGTAGGAGACTAAATTTACACATCTCAGAATTAAGATAGTCTGGGTTGCAGCTTTTGCTTTATAAAACATATTGTTTGTTTCTGTGGGACTCTGTTTTGTTATAACATCAAATGCTACTTTTTTTTCATCCCAGAATGTCATAGTTGAATATTATGAGTGGCTGTGTTTTAGTTTAGTTTGACTTTGACTTAAGCTGAAGCTGCTCAGCTTCTTTCAGGACTGGGCACTCAGGGCACGCTCACTGGTGGGCCTGGAAAGTAGACTGGGAATGAAATCTGGGTTGGATTCTACAAAGTGAGTTAACAAAGTAGTTTCAACATAATTGTTCCTCATTTTTAGTGCTAATAGGAGAGCCTCTGGATGCAGCATAACCGTGAGATGGAGTAACAGGGGATCCACTTTGGTGGTCCTGGTTCTGTGCTGGAGTACAAACACCAACGGTGATTAAATTGTGTTGACATTTACATGTGGTGAGCGTCTGAGTAATGAGGCCCCAAATATTTTTACTTTTGCAGTATTTCCTGGAAATGTGTTGACCATGTAATTTACATGTGAGTTGCTCAGGTGACAGTAACAGATGTGTCATAGCAGTCTTTGTGCAGAAGAGTGGACTCAAATCCTGGATGTGGCTTAATGGATGCCCATGTACTTCCTCTACCCTTGTTAATAATTATGCCATCCTTTAGATTTCTGCTGTGAACAGAAATGGGGCTTGGCCCTCAACCGTGTGTGGTATTTATCTCCTTTTTCCAGTCCATCTTTATGGTTTCTCTATTTTCAAAACTTTGGAGATAAAACTCCGCTGCTTGTTCCTGTCTGAAGGTTGTTCCTCCATTAAACCCATCTCAGTCACCCTTTGGTAGGGTGTCGTGTTTCTGTTTTGATTGTGTTTTTAGAAATCAGACCAAATACCAGATAAAATTGTGCACTGTGGCTTACTTAGTATACTGAACTAGTAACTAACTCCCTTTTTTGTTTTACCACTGCTGTCTCCTGAGAATGTTTTGTCTACAATGCCTCCCCTGTTCTTGATATCTGTTTTTTTATACCTGCCTGCTGTAATGCAGCTACCTTCCAGTTTATAGATCAACTCACGTATAATTTTTTTTCCATTGCTTGTTCATTTTTTCCTCATTCACACTTTTAAGTAACTCCCTTTTTTGAATGTGGTGTCACATTGTAGGTCTTCCTTGCAGATCCATCCCCTAACTTGTTTGGTTATATCTGATGCCCTCTCTTTTCCCTTATCTTCAGTTTGGTTTTACCTTCTATTTTTCTTCCAAAAAGCTCACAGCTGTTGCTTTCCTTAGCATATTGCCTTTCCTATATGTACTCTTTGTGCCTTGTAGTATTGAGTATGTAAAGGGATTAATTTTATGGTAAACTCTGTGGAATTGTGTGACCCCCCATAATTTTTGGCTGTTACAACCCCATCTGACCCAGCACTGTCATTTGCATAAAAGAGATACAAATGCAAAGAGAGGAAGTAAGCAGAGCATGCAAATACTTTTATTTCCATAGAAAATAGTAGTGGCTTAGTCTAGTGCAGTCCTAGCTTTTCTTAAGAATCTGCTAAATGAACTGGTTTTACCAAGAGAACGGAGATACCATCTCATTTTATCTTCTGTTCTAGCAAAGTTGCCTGTTCTGCTTGTTGAGTCAGATGCTCAGGGAAGAAAATGCTGTTAGACATGGTCACCTCTGCTGTGTCCTGGCATTGCATCCCCAGTATGTTGGGAAGGAAACTCTCAACTTCCTTATCTCCTCCGTTGTTTGCACAGCCTGACTCAAAGCAAGCACTTCACGGAAATTCTGGCTCGCAGGTGCGAGGTATTTGTTGTTGTCCACCCACCCTTCACAACCATTCTCAGCCAGACCTTTGTCAGGGCCACGTGCATCGGGTTGGTTTCTTGGATCGCTTTGGTGGCAGGAGAGTTCAGAGGGCAGTGAGTGACCTGTTAGGCTGGGCTGCTTCCCTCTCCTCGCAGAAATGCTGTGTCATTATTTGCTGGGCTGCTACAAGCAGGATTAAATCCTTCCACTCAAGTCCTTTTGTTTTTCAAAGACAAGAAACTTTGATTACTCTGGATTAAAATATCTGGGTTTTTTCCTCATCTCTTAAAAAAGCCCCACTTGGGAGGGAAAAAATAATCACAGGTTTCTGAGCCAAGTACTTTCCGTGGTATTGTACCTGCCTTAAATTTCATGCCCTTACTGGGAGATTACCTGCAAAGAACTTGATTTCCTTTAACCGTGTTCAATTTTAATATTGGGTTGTTTGACAAAAATCCCGATTGTGTGTGAGTTGTTTTCCACCATTTTTTATGTTCTCTATGACTCAAATGCAAGCCCGATTACAAAGAAATGTGTGGGAATGAATAAATGGCTTTAGTTGTGGTAGAAACAATAAAGACATGGCCAGTGGCAGTAGGGACTAATGAATGGCACCAGCACCAGGAGATCCTGTTCCATCCCTGCTGAGTGCTGTTTTACCTCTCTGGCCTCAGGTGCCATACTTATTCAAGTGAGGCTGGTGATGCTTCCTCCTTGTGTCAGAGAGTTGTTTATTTACTGACCAGGAAAAAAAAAAAGGTAGCATGAGAGTATTAATCACAGTTTGTGGGAACCACAGGTTTGTGTTGGCCACAGGAATTTCAAGAAGAAAAGTCAGGAAGCTCAGCTCTTTCAGGCCATCCCAAATAAAGGGTGAGCCAGTATGGATGGCACTGTGAGCATGATACACTTACAGGTAGTTATACCAGAACTCAGCTTCCTTTGTTTTGATTTCGATTAGACAAAGCATTAACTAATATGGGTAAATCCCAAAGCAACAGTGACTTTTGAAGGACATAGACAAAAATCTATGTTAAAATTACTGGTATTGTAAGATGATATTTTCCATAAAGATTGCATATAAATCATTATATGAGATGTTGTAGCTTTTACCACAGTTCCAGAGACAGACAAGTTTTGTATTAAGTTTTTCATAGCCTACTTAATTTAGTTCGCAATGAAATAAAATGGAAGATGAAAGTGGTCAAAGATTCAGAATTAATTTAAGACTGGCTGCCTTTTAGGGAGGAAGAGAGAATCTGAAATTTACTTTTGTTGAATTTGTACAGCTTGTTCTGTTAAAGCCAACAGAGTTTGTATTGTCGATGTTCTAGAAATACTTGAGGTCAGCGTGTGATGTTATGCTCACAGAAAATGTCCCTATTAGTGCTAATTAGAGCAACCTGGCTAATCCCTGTATGGTTTACTGTAAACAATTACATAAGAAATGAGGAATGGCTGAAGATTTTCAAGGGCAAGTATCCACTGTCTGATATTGCTGAGGAACTTCTGTGGGTGAGAGTGCTACTAGGAAAGTCTGTGAGAAAGCCCAGGTCTTGTTGGAGTGGGATTTAAAGTTCCAAAATTATTATGGCAGAAACATGTCTTGTGGGACTTTTCATAACAAACCAAGGAGTATAATGATGTCCCTGCTGAAATCAGTAAAGTAGAGTACTTTTCATAAAGCAATTGGACTTTGTGGTAGCTGCATGAATACTTAGAGAAGCAAAAGGAAAACAAGTGCCTGGAAGTAGGGATTACTTCTTTTGCTAGGAACTAGAAGCTGAGACCAGAAGTTTCAGAACCCCTTTTTTTTCAGACTAACAGGATGAGACAGGTTATAGGTTTGAGTGGCTGGTTGTTAGAGAAGGAGGTGTTTGAGTGTTGAGTTTCTTGCCCCAGGTTCTTCTTGGACGGAAAGGTGGTGGATTGCAGCCCTCCAAACACAGTGCTGACCTATCTTGAGTGGAAAGCAGATTAGAGGAAGTTGTTGAGTCAGTCCCCAGATGTTCATTGGGAAATTAAGCTGAAAGGGTGAATTTTGTCACTTAATGCCTGTTTTTGAGTGGGAACTTTTCCACTGTGTCTAGAGAGCTTTGATTCAGGCCCTCAGATGGATGTCACTTGAAAGGTTGCCTTTCATTTGATCTGGTGTTCATCATTTCTCTGTCAGTGTTTCTTCTTTGGTTTGTCTTGGTTTTGTAATTTCTGTCCTGCTATGCACAGGTTAGATGAACAGTTGTCAGTAGATTTTTACTGTCCTTTGAGAATACTGTGCTGTGGGGATTTCTGCTCTTTTCTGCCTTTTTCGTATATTAATTGCCTTTGTTTGGCTGAGAATGATGAGAGTTTTTTCCTCCTCTGGCTTAGAGAGCTCAACACTTAGGTTGGAAAGTTCTCAGAAGAAAGTCTGTATCTATATATTTTGCCACTTGAGGAATTTACTTTAAATACTTTTTATACTCGAATAGTTGTGGTAAAAACAAAGAATTTATATTTTTATGAAGGAAATAGGTGTTTTGGAGTACCACTGTCAGGACTCCGCTAATAGAAATCTAACAAAGTAGAGCCCCTGCTTCAACTAGTTGCAAAGTTCAGTTATTCCACGTTATGTCTTGATGTTGATCCCATTCAAGCAATCCCTTATTTAAATGGAAAGAGTTTTAAGCTCTTAGATAGGAAAAGGGCATTACCAAGAATACAATTAAAATTAAAGGGCTTTTCAGCAACACGCTGGATAAATATAAGCAATAACATAGTTCGGAGAACTTCTGATTTCTTAGGAAAAGGCACTTTACTCTTTTGCTTGTCAAGTCTTAAAGCTTGATGGGTTTTGGATTTGAGAGCCTAGCTGGCAGCTCAGCCCCACTCACTCCTCCCTTGTGGGATGGGGAGAAAATTGGAAGAGTGAAAGTGAGAAAACTCATAGTTGGGGCAAAGACAATTTAGTAGGCAAAGCAGATGACACCATGCCAGCAAAACAGCAGGCTTCCATTTCCTCTCAGTTTTGTCAGTTCAGCTGATTGCAAGGCAGCCTCTCAGTGGGCATTTGTGATATGGTCCAGGCTGGAGGTGTGTATTTTAAAGGCTTGGGGTTTTCCCCTGGTAATCTGAATGATGTAATGGCTCTGTTGCCGTCACTACCAAATGTTTGAGTTTGCGCAACAGAGGAGGTAGTGACCTATGAGGATTGTGCAGAAATGAGCTAATCTAGAAGAAGAAAAACCTGAAAATTTCTCCACCTAAAAAGTTCACTTGGATGTAAGGTAAACATGCACACAGCCTGTACTTCCCAGATGCCTGAAGATAGGGCTGTAAAGCAAGTTACACGCTTGCTCAGAAACATTACAAATTTAGAGGCGTCTTCTGAACTCCTGGAGTAGAGACAACTATTTTTTAAATTATAGTTTGTGAAAATGTGAGGTTCGTTCTTGTTGGTAATGTTCCTCTGCGTGATACAGAAAATCTAAGTAAGTCACTGGAGACTTTTGCCTTGAAATGCCACTTCTAGACCTTCAAAGTGAGTAGTTGAAGGGCAAGTGCTTTCCATGGGTGCCCATGTCCTGCCTCTGCAGCTGGTGGGATCCCTGGATCACTTTTGCAGGGTAAGGCAATTCTTATCCAGGAGCAGTTCTGCTTACAAAGCTGGTCTGGGCTGTTGGGTTGGGCTGGTCCTGTTCCCGCCTGATCAAAGCCTTCTGAAACCATTTGTGCCTTTTTTTCATCCCAGCCGGGAGTTACACAACAAACAATCAAAAGTTCAGAGGCCTCGGTGGCAGGGAGGACTTTGGTTTGTGAGGAAGCTCCCTTCCAATAAGGAAGGATATGGATTGAAAATACCGTAGTTGTTTCACTGTATTTTTTTATCTCTGTTCAAGAAGCAAGGCTTAAAAGGTGGGGTTTTTTCCTGGTTTAACAAGTTCTGAGCAAAACTGGCAGTTTTGCCACCACCAGCAAGAGGTGTTGCTGCCTGCTCTTACTCTCTACTGGTCTGGTAATGCCTTCATCCTGGCACCAGCTGTGGTGCTCACAGGATTGTTCCTTGAGCTGGCTGAGCTTGTTAGACTAGTGGGAAGCTGTCCACAACTTTTCTTCTCCTGGGTTAGTTTTCTCCTAGGTTAGTGAGTTGATTTAGCTCATGCACGGGTCTCATGTCTCCCAGAACGGGTACCAAGTATGCAGACACCAAGGAGGAAGAAACCAGTGTGCTGGAAGAGAATAGACTTGTCCCCTTTTTTAGTATTGATTTGTAAGATCCATTCACCCCATGCCAAGGAGCACTTGCAGGTCATAGAGAAGGTGCCACTCGACAGCCACCACCTCCTGGATTGGGATTAAAAAAACCAAAAGATGGTGGTAGTGCGGGGCAAGAGCCTCATTGGGCTTTCTTTCCTGCAGTGACTGTGAGTTGCTACAGACTTGCTGAAGTAACTCTGATAAGTACCAAGCAAAGAGAGTCTTCCTCACCACTACATCTCTGAAGGTAATCCAGAGCAGATCCACAGTTCAGGTGCTCTTTAGCAGTCTCACTCTGCAAAAAGATACTGCTGATTCATATTTGGAAAGTACAGATTATTCACCAGGACTGTGGGTTATTGCCATTGCTGTTATTGGATGGGATTTTATGGAGAGCAAGCTGGTGACACACAGAGCACTTTCTGCTTTGTCATCCTGCTTATGGCAGGTTGCCCAAACCAACAAGGGAGAGGCCCCCAGCAGCAGAGCCAGCCAACATACAAACTCTTTCAAGTCTCTGCCAGGGGCTATGGTTGCCTTTGGGTTTTGGGGCTATTGCTAAAACTTGGCACCTCTGGCGCAGATCTACCTGGAAATGAGTAGAGATATTTATATAAGTGCCTGTGTTGTCTAATGGCTAGATTTTTATCTCGCTGAAGATACAGTTTTAGGTGAACATTCCTGAGATTGTTCAAACTTGCAGGAATAAAATACTCCTTCTGTTGCTTCAGGTACACACGAGACTGTAGCTCTAATATAATATAGTGAAGCAAAAAATTATCCTTTGTGAAGATTGTGAAATTATCCTTTGAGAAGGGTGTTCAAAACCTGTGTTCTTGCTTTTCTTGTTTTTTACATGTGTATGTTCCCCAACTAGAATAGGAAAAGTAGTATCCATCACTAATATTACTGTTAACTGTTGCATAACAATCCTGATCTTTAAACCCCTTTACCACCGTGACCAAAGTGCTCCTCCCAATACCTTTGTGAGATAAAGGAATTCTAGCACCAAGTTTCAGAGAAGAAGTCAGAGGTGACAAGATTACAGACCAGTTTTCAATGACTGCCTTTTTTCATTTGTGTGTGTGTGAATGCTTTTCAGGTTTGTGGGCTCGGTGCCCAAGGAATGTATACATAGCATTCAGTATGGCTGTTTCTCTAAGTATGGGCACGTGGCAGGGTTTGCTAATTAGTGCTGGTTGTACAGTGCAAAGTATGTATGTGATTAAGTACAAACAACTCTGTACTGACCCATTTATTGGAAATTAAGCCTAACATAATTCAGAGTTATGTGGAGGAAGGCAGAGCTGATAATGGATTCCAATCAACTATTAGATTTTCCACTTTTTTCTTCTTCAATGCCACATCAAATAAAGTTTCACCGCGTGTAAATATTTTTTTTTCTTTTCACTAATGTGCCTAAACTTTTATATTGGAGATACATATATATATATAAAAAATCAGTTATGACCAGTGGGAAAACGGATCTTTTCCAGCCTTCTGAATGCATTTACCAATACATTGAACTGAAAGAAGTTTCCAGGCAACTAACTGCAGGAGAAAACAAAAAACTTTTAATTCAGTTTAAAAAGTACAAGACTTTAAATGTCGCTTTCTGGGCAAGAAAGCTAAAAATCATCGCTTCCCTTTAAGACTGAAGTTTCAGGCTTAGCTGCAGGAAATATGATTTCCTTGCTTTGATCCAAGCATATTGTTAGATTGGCAAAAAAAGTACTGAAATCTCGGCCAACTCCTGCATGGGATTTTATTCAACAGAAAAATATCGCAAGTCATTCTAACGTTGCAAATGAGTCATGAGTCGCCTTAGGAAACGCTCCCCTGGGACAGACATGCCGCAGATGAGGAAGCAATGAAGCCGCCAGGCCACTCCCCCAGAGAGTTTCTCTCGAGGAGCACAGCCTTCATAAAGGACGTCTCTCCAGACACTTGGTTATTTTATCCTTTATTTCACAGGGGGAGCCCCGAAGCTGCGAGAAGGGCAGCGCGAAGCAGCGGCAGAAACTTCCCAGCCGGTTGTTTCTGTACGGGAGAAGCAAGTAGGAGATCATGAGAGAACTTTAAAGGTAGGGGGAGATACATTTCAAAGTCTGTAATTTAGTTTTGACATTGAAAAATAACCAGAGTGTAGACTTTCTTGTAAAAGTTGTAGTTCATGGGTGAAGAGTGCAGGAGATCTGTTCTCAGGATGGGATCATGGTCATGAAGAAGTTCCTCCAGTAAATGGGATGCGGAGCTTGTCAAGAACCTGGCTGCTTTGGAGCAGGGTTCTAGGAGAAAGAGAGGAAGGTTGTAATCTACTTTGTCTAATCTAGACTTTTAATATGTTTTCATAAAGAGTTACTATGAAGAATTAATGCAAAATGAACCAAACAGTAGGAAATAAAAACTGAAGTTTCTTAATCCTTGTGAAAACATGAAGCATTTTTCTTAAAAGGAGAAAAAAAAAGTAGCACGATATAAGTAGCGATCTAAGCAAATGAGCAGTTGGTGTGGTTTCTTTATGTGCATCATAAAGATACCATTCTCGGCAGTTGGGTCTGATGACTGTGGGGGAGTTAGTCTGCCCTCATGCTTCACACCATCCTGTTTCCACTAAGCAAACAAGGTGTGCTTTGGAAAAGAATGGCACCCTTTCACTGATTTTACATCTCTAAACACAAATGAAGTGAAGCTGCATATCATAGTACAATACATGCCCCTTTGCTCTGATTGCGTTAGGAAGTTTGATCCTGGCTAAGGGCTGTGTTAGAAAAACAGAAAAAAGGGAACCAAGCCCAAAGTAGGTTCAGTGTCGGGGTGTGTGTTGGGGTGGTGGAGCAGGAGGAGAAGAGGAAGGAGAATGAGGTATTTTTGGATGTCTTCCCAGCAGCCTCAGGTGTTTTCTAGGTTTTGTTTCTACTATTAACATGCTGCCCGGGGTTATGTAATACTACTACAATCTTAACTTTCTGCAGGCAGATGCACAGCCTGAATTTCTGCTGACGTTGCTGTGTAATTCGTCTGAGGGATAGGGGATTTTTGTCAGTGGGATGGCTGTGCTGGTAGCAGTCAGTAGGGTAGACATAGTTATAGAGAGGGACTAATCAAACCTCAGAGAAAGGCGACAGAGAGGGAATAACCTCCGAGGAAGGCAACAGTAAAGTGGGTTGAGTACAAAGGGCTGTTTAATGGTAAGCAAAATTAAGATGAAAAGACAAGGGAAACTTATTTGGGCTCTTTTCTTTTCTTTGATTTGCCACAACTTTTCCAGTAGTACTGAATCAAGTCCTACCAAGGTAGGCAGACAGAAACACATATTTGTAAAGTGGCAAAGTATGGGTTTCTTAATTTATGGGTTTGGTTTTAAAAGTTTTTTCATTACTTCAGTTCATGCTTACTGATTTACATCAGCTAAGGAATCTAATTCTTACTCACTCCAGATCTTTTCCTGCAATTTGAGAGGCATTGAGAATTTTGCCACAACTCCAAAGGCTTGAGGGTCTGAAGCCCTCATAAATTAGAGTTTCACAAATGAAGTGTGAAGGCTCATTTTAGAGAGTGTATTTGAAGACAGTGCCATGTTCTTTGTGCCATAAGCTGTCAAAATGCATTTTAGGCCTAATGGGTAGTTTTTCTGTGGTAGTAGTTGTGATTAAAAAAAAAATCTTTTGTGAAACCATGGTGGTCACACTTGATCCATTTGATACCAAACTTATGCTAAACCAAAGCAGTGATAAACGCTGGCATATTACAAAAATGCAGTTTTCAGAAATGGTTTTCTTCTGTTCATTCCGTTGGTAAGGCTGGTAATTATTGTGGATTAGTAGTGTCGCGTAGGATTATTGTATTTTCCTACAAATGTATGCAGGAGGAGGGGAAAAACACTAATTAGGAAAGCCCAGGGCAGATGAAAAGAGTAAAATAAATTAATGGAATGCTTGTGTCAGCAGCTATGTATCTCATCCTGGAGTACAGTATGAGGAGGCACTAGAGTTGCATTGTTGTGGAAAACTAAGCTCTGCGAGGAAGCCCAGTGCTCCAACGAACAAGAAAATTTATAGTTCAGTATCTGACAGGTATGGAGCTATTCACGGATGGATTAGGAAGACGAAATTTAAAGCCAATTAAAAGCAGAGCTCAGAAAATTCAGATGCAATTGTGTTCCCTTATCGCAATATTTGCTACTGAAAAGACAAATTGTTGAACGCTGTGAGTGGCGTTTCAATATTCCCTAACACTTTTTGTTTTCTCTGTTCAGGCACATCAGGAAGAAGACAATCCTCAGAAAACAATGGAAGTGAACGGGCTTACACCGGTGCCAGAGTCCTATGACTATGATCTCATTGTCATTGGCGGAGGCTCAGGTGGTCTGGCAGCTGCCAAGGTATGAGGGGGAAAATGCAGACTTATGCTTTCCTTGTGAGTAGGTAGGTGACATCCTCAGTGTCTTGGATTTGGGTATCTTTAAAACTGTAGGGGCACAACACTTCTGCCTCATCAGTGAAATTTCTTTGGAGGTTAGTGCCAATTTTACAATATTCTTTTCTTTATATTCTGAAGAAGGAAAACACGGTATACTCCTTAATATTCCTTAATACTCCTTACTAGAATGAAACTTGGTCCCCACTAATGGGAGATGATGCTGCCGGAAAACAGCAGGTAGATATCTTAATAGTGTTTATTAGTAGTTGACTTTAAACTCAACTCATAAATGAAAAGGTTTTGAAAACTATTCAAAATTAACATCAGGAGGTATCTACTTTTACATAAAAGTTCTGTCTTTTCAGACAGTTGTGTATCTTGCTTTAATTCTTGACAGTGGGGGAGAGTCTGTGATTTTTGAGCTTACGTAGTTGCATAAATGGAAATTTTGCCCATACTTAAGCAGAGTAATGGTCTCACCCTTCATTTCTAGGGTCTGGTATTTCCTGCCTGTAGCCAGATAAATTATGGGGTTTGGTTAGGATATTGCTATTAGAAGCATATCTAGAATAAATTAAAAGAATCCACAGTGGTGCAAATTATACCAGCTCTTAGTGCTGTCATTATCCCAAATATTTTAAACTTGCTGAGATTTAACGTAAGTCAGTAGCTCTCCTTTACATCAGTAGTCAGGCATATTGTGTCTCTTCTGTCTGTGGTAGGATTAACTATTTAGAAGTGAATTGAGGGTTCCTGTAAATAAAACTACTTTGTTGCTCCAGACCTGGAGCTGGATTATTCCTTCAGTCAGGGGGCATTTCTTTTGTTCTCGAGAAGTGGAGGAGGTCATGGCAGAGTGAAAGAAAATAAGGAGAAAATATTTTAGCATAGCATTGGATTCACAGTGAACCCTGGTCCCTTAGAAGTGCTTCTGTTATAATGGAGATGTGCAGGGCTGAGTGGTGGATTGTAGGTCCAGAGTCTATTTTTGTAATTTACTGCTTTCCTATCAATAGGGGCACTGTTGTCATGGTGTAGGATTGAGGATTGAAGGTAAGATCTATGAAAATTCTGAGAACCACAAAGAGAAGCAAACACTGGTTTTCAGAGGATGGAGATATTCTGGGATGGGAGAGAGTAACAAGAGTAAAATAGAGTTTGCAGTAATGCAAAAAGAGTTTTTTGCAGTAATAAGAAAGAAGCCAGTTGTTGAAGGAGACTGCTGTATTGTATGCGTGTGCCATGTTGGGAAGCTACAGCAGTGATGTTTATTGCATCATTTTTCAGTTGTAGGACAGAAAAGGTGTGCAGTAGGAAGATTAAACTGCCTTATTCCTTCCACTCTGTGTCTAAAGTATATTGATTCTTAGTGTTCTGAACTGATTGTTGAGTAGAGCAGAAGATGGTAGATCAATAAAGTCAACATCACTATCAGTAGTAATGCGTGTATTTCAAATCAGTTTCATGTCGTTGAAGTGAAACTTTTACACACATAAACGTCTGACTTTTCCTTAGTTTGTTCAATGTTTTTAATGAATTAACTAAAAGTGCTTTAAAAAACCACAAACCAAAACAGAAAAAAAAGCCAGCTACACAGCTTTCATACAAAGTTCCAGGTATCTGCACTCAGTTTAACTTGATTGGTTAAATGTGCGCTTTTCACTCTGACACATGCACCTTTGTGTGCACATCTTCCTTTGTACATTGTGCTCAGAGCTTGTTACTTTGGAGGCATGTCTCCACAGTGAGTGCAAACGCTGCCAGGTTCACTTGGTACAACCCAGCTGCAGACTCAGACCGGTGCCAGGCCCCTGCTCTCCGTCCACACGGCACAACTCCAGCCCTAAGCAGCCTTGCTGTGTTCCTGCAGCACTGCACTGAGCTCTGAAGGGTTTGAGAGCCTACAGGGCAGGTCTTTGGCTGTGGGCAAATCACTCAGCAGAAGTGGCTATATCTGTGTGTGATCTCTGCCGAGGTGGCGATGCAAAGCTGTGCTGTGTTGTGTGAAGCATGTAGCTGAGTGAAGCTTGGGAATCCATGCACTCTACTTAGCTAACCCTGGTGAAGCTCTTTGGAGCAGTGTTTAAGAGTTGTCATTATAAAGAAACCTTAATGATGCGTCTCAGTCCCTAAGCGCCTTTCTGAGGCACTTTCTCAGAGGTGCTGCTAATGGATAGGAATTAGCTTCTTGGCCGAGCTAGATCTTTATTGGAAGTGGAAATCCAGCACAGCAATATTTTCCGAAGGTGTCTATAGCCTGTGTTATTTGAAGTGTGATTTGCATTTTGCATGAAGTAAAATAGATTTAAAATTGAAATTCTGATTGTCAACTATTTGGATTAACAGGTATTACTGGTAACAGAATGCTGAAGGCTGTCCAGCTGCTCCCAAACCAAACCCAAGGCCTTAGAGTAATATCCTGTTCCTATAGTTGTTACTGCTTACATATCTAAGAACTCGTCATATGACGCCAGCATAGTTGTGGCTACTGCAAGTAGCAAAGTTATTTTGCTGCCTGGCATGGGAGGGATCTGTCATTGCTGTTTCTCAGCTACATAGTGCTTCCCTGAGTGATTTTCCATGGTGGCAGTTACTGCTGTCAGTTTTTGCCTTTTTCTTAAAAAGCATGAAGGGAGCCATGAAATTGTATGTAGTTCTCAGTATCAGTTACAGGCATTAATTGTAGATTAGCTAATGAAACTTCTCAGAGGAAATATAGAATCACGTAGTTGTTAAGGTTGTCATGCTTGGCCATGTGACTGCTTATGTCTTTGTCTGATGTGGTTTCAAACAAATGTTGGAGAAACCATCTTTGAAGGGAAAACTGGATTAATTAGGAATTTGTTAAGTATGTTAAAAGTAAATGGGCATGGTGGGAAATAGTCTGAACAAAGTGACAGGATGGAAGAGTGAAGAGGATGTTGGACTCACAAAGTCTCCTGTGTATTGGCTGGTGCCATGCTGTGGCGTAGCAGGATAAATGTCTTTTTTTTCCCCTTTCATCTTCTTTTTCCTACTGAATGCACAGATGAATTCAGAAGATTAATGACTGTCTGTCTGTTCCCTTGCAAATCATTCATTGTTATTTAATTAAAAGCCACAAAGCTTTTCAGCAATGCATGATGTTATCATCTCCTCCAAATTTAACCTCTAATATTTAGATATGTGTCGTACTTAATTTGTTTTGCAGGAGGCTGCCAAGTATGGAAAGAAAGTGATGGTGCTGGACTTTGTCACGCCTACGCCTCAGGGAAGCTCATGGGGTAAATTTCTCTTCATTGCTATCTGTTATAAAGGAGTTTTACTCAAAGACTCTGATTCTCATGTTTGAAATTTGCCACACTGATGTGACACATCCTGTTCCTTTCTCTCAGGTCTTGGAGGAACATGTGTAAATGTGGGCTGTATACCTAAAAAATTGATGCACCAGGCAGCTTTACTGGGACAAGCCTTGCAAGATTCACGCAAATTTGGATGGCAGTTTACAGAGGAAGGTAAAGAAGGACACTTTTTTCAGTTTTGTCATTTGCACTGAAAATCCCGAGGTGGTTCTCAGAATCAAGTGCTTGTTGCACTGCAGCACGTGCTGGCTTTAGCAATGTGAGGCAACTTCGGAGAGATTACATGTAAATTGAAGTGTTTTTCGAGTCTAAAGCCATGAGGCTCATTGCCTCCATGTTTGTATTAGCTCCTGATCATGTTAGTAATTGATGAGACTGTTGTGTGAATAGAAGCAATAAGGTACTGCTCCAGTTCTGAATGTACCACAACATCTAAGGAAATACCCCAGAATGTTGTCTGACAGAAACTTCTCATAGTTACAAGCAAGGATTTATTTTCCCTAAGTGTCTGTCACTACTATGTAGGAAGAGATTTTGTTTTCATTAGCTCTGATATGCATGGTTATAGGATTATGATTTATTTAGGCTGTAATCCTGTAGTGGGGAGCGTGCAGAGGCACCTCTCAGAGATGCACTGTCTTCATTTACTGAGCAATGTCACCTGCTCACGGCATCTGTCACTATAAACCTGTCAATAATGCAGTAAGTCCTAATTTTCAACGTTTTAAGTCATACCTGTTGACCTCTCATGTCGTCTGTGCTGATGTAATTGTTTGAATTTCAGCAGATTTACCCTGAAATAAAACAGGAGTAAGAAAAACACAGTAAGACTGGGTCATGAAAAGAATCTGTTTGAGAATACAAGTTTCGCTATGGAAAAACTCAGACTAAAAGGTGAACCTTCCTCTTTTGTTTCTGACAGTCAAACACAACTGGATGACCATGACAGAATCTGTTCAGAATTACATTGGTTCACTGAACTGGGGCTATCGGGTTTCACTGAGAGACACGAAGGTCACCTATGAGAATGCATATGGAGAATTTGTTGGGCCACACACAATTAAGGTACTGCTTAGCCATTGTTTGCTGTGTCTTCCTATAGTGCTGTCTGAATAGAGATGCTTTTCAAATAGAATGGTTTTTCCCATGGTGGGACTGTAAAACACTCACTTTGCACTAATACTTTGTCTGCAGGCAACAAACAAAAAAGGAGTTGAGAAGCTGTACACGGCTGAGAGATTTATCATTGCCACTGGCGAACGACCACGCTACCTCGGTATACCTGGAGACAAGGAATACTGCATTAGCAGGTAAACACAGGGAGGAATATGAGGTCATTTCTTGTGTGTAAATGCTTCCCCATACTGAGGAGCACAGTCTGCTTGAAGGAAAACTCTGTACTCAGGTATCAGGGAAAGTGGGAATAGCATAGCTGCTGATGTTAGGAAGTTGGTAGCTATCTGTCTTCATGAATTGAGCCAGTCTTGAAACCCAGCACAATTTTTTTTCTAGCTACTCACTGGAGATAATTCAACTTCTGAGAAAGCTGGTTTCAAGTGTCTGGTTAATTGCTTGTTATATGAAGATAAACTGTGTTTTCATATCAGAGTAACTTTTAAGTTACTTGATGTAGAAACAGAGGTTGGAATTACAGGCTGGCAAACCTATAGCGATGAAATAAATAACTGGCATAATCCCACTGAAACCAAAACACCATGTGGTATGTTTCCCTTCTAATAAATAGTAATGCAATTAGATAACACAGCCTGTAAAGTGGGCCTTCAAAGTAGCTTCAAGGTGGAGGAGTCAGGAATTCCAGAGTTAAAGACTATCAGATTGAGGCTGTCTGTGTGATCTTTGCTGAGTTCCTTGGGGTATACGAGCTGTGCTACAGCCTTTGATTGCACAATCACATTTTATTCCACCACCCTGACAAAGGGACACTTATTTTAGATTTAAATCTTCAGAGAATTGTATTGCCAAACTCTGTCTAAGTGTCTGCTGAGTGAGTGTGGTGCCTCCATGAGTCCTGGCTTTGTGGAGAAGCCCTGGTTTTATAGCCTAGGTCCAAAGTGTGGTAGAACTGATGTAGCTTGATGAAGCAGTTGAAAGAAATGAAAAGCAGGCAAAAGAGCATGTTTTCCATAATTTCATACTTCTATCATCACCCGTTACTGTGGTTTGCATTAGTGTGGTTTGTTGTTTGTGTATATCTGGCACTGTTTATAATGCTTTAGCAAAAGGGTAAGTCTTCAAAGTGATGGCGATATTTTATTTTAAAGCTGAACCCCTTCCTCTTTTAGTTCTCAGGAGCCAAAATTTGCAGCAAAACATTCAAAGCAAGAATCAGAGGGGAAATAAACACCTACCGTTTTTAACAATTTGTCCTAAATTTCTGTTTAAAAAACCTCCACATTTTTGTGGTGATTCAGAGTTTTCAAACTCCTTATTTTTTTTGTATGCTTGCTCCTAAATATAACTTTTTCATCTGTCACGTTCTGATCTTGTATTCCAGATGAACTTCCAAAAAATTAAGCAGGGTTTTTTCATGACCAAGAGAAGGAATAAAGTTCTATTTTTACAGAAAAAAACAGATAAATATAAAGCACAATACATTCTTCTAACTGCCTCTAACTTTCTTTTCCTTTTTCCCTTCTTTTTTTCTTTCCAGTGATGATCTTTTCTCTCTGCCTTACTGTCCAGGGAAAACCCTGGTGGTTGGAGCTTCCTATGTTGCCTTGGAATGTGCAGGATTTCTTGCAGGCCTTGGATTAGATGTCACTGTAATGGTGAGATCCATTCTCTTGAGAGGATTTGACCAGGACATGGCAAACAAAATTGGCGAATATATGAAAGAACATGGAGTCAACTTTATTAGGGAGTTTGTGCCAATCAAGGTAGGCTCAAAGTGACTACAATTGATTGGGATATACCTATCATAATGTTTTAAGATGTAAATTATTTTAATTAGTACAAAAGTTGAACTTGCATTACAGTATCTGTTGTGATATAGAATGGGTTAATTTTTGTTTTAAACTAAGTCCATGAAAATTAATTGAAAGGTATAATTTAATATTAAAATTTTGTGAGATTACAAAATTCATTGTTTTTATCAGAATTAGTTGGGTTAGTAAATGTTGCACTGAAAATGTTACACCTGCTCGTCCTGGTTCTGCAAATGTTGAATATACTTAAATTCAGCAGTTGTCCTGAAATCTGTGAAACTTCTTGCAGGCCCATAATTAAGCAGATACATAATTTCCTGTAAGATCAGGGTCCAGTGCATCACAAATAGTCCCATTTTTCACTGCTAGTTTTCAAATGCTCAGTCAGCAAATACTGTTTATATGCTGGGGATTAGTGGGCTATCCAGAAAAGTAGATGGGCTTTAGAAGTATCCATCTGTATCGTTTATTTGACAGAGTCCTTAAATACTTGCTCAGTTTTTGTTGAATTCAGTAAGAGTACTCATGCAGCTAGTTACGTATATGTATAGGCATGTGTATAGGCAAATTCAGGTTGAATTTAAGCCAGATTAGAAGTTCTGGGGCTTTTCTAATGCAAAATTGCCCAATCAAAGACTTCACAGTGTGCTAACAGTATTTTTCTTCATGTTTTTTTCACAATAGCGCTTAATTATTTTGAAATAGCAAATCATGTATTAAGCAATTTCAATTTGGTGTTAAACCAGTGTGCTACTGAGTTTAACACTTTGGGGATTAAACCATTAAATTCAGTGAAGACTATTCATTTCCACTCTTAGAAGTATCAAGAGCAGCTTTAAAAATGCTCTTGCCAGTTCTCACTGTGGGTCTGAGCCTTTCTCACAGAATGAGAGTTGCTGTGAGAAGTCAAAATGGATGTTTCAAGGAAATTAGTTTTTCTGCATGTTTCCGTTGCATAAATCCCGTGCTGTATGAAAAGCAGGGATGATTATCTAGCTTTTGTTTCAGACATAGCTTTTTGTAAGCTCTAATGGGGATGAGAAAGAAGGAAGCTATTTTTACAAGCAGATCATTACAACTAAATGGCAAGCGGGCTCCTCCAGATGCATCCCGTGATGAGCAGTCCATCGCCACAGTCACGAATGCACTTCTGTGTACTGTACCCTGTCCCTTCACTATATGTCTTTGATTTCAATGGGAATAAAATATTTGGCCCTGTTTCTGGTTGAGAATATCCTTCACCTTAAGTTGCTGGATAGGTTTTAAGCAGGTTTTCTCATCTCTTTCAAACATTGTGTTTGAAGCTATGCATGTTTTGCTTATTAAACCCTTCATTGGGATGTTTGAAGGCAGAAGATGAATTATTATAAAAAATGCCGCCTTTGAATAGGAGCAGTTTAGCACAGCGATCCTTTAAGGTTGGTAGGATGGCACAGTCGGTTTTTTAAATTTAAAAAAAAGGACAGGATTAAAAACTTCACCAGAAACTGCTTTTTCTGCCTCTAAATACTGAACATGAAGTAGGAACCAGGGTGTTGTTGAACAGTACCTTTTCATCTGTAGGAAGAACACTAAAATTTCCCAGAATTATGTTAAGTATTGCACCCTTACATGCCTCTTGTATGTACTGCTGAGGGCTCTCTATGACAGTGGCTTCCCTTGGGTGGAGGGAATGATGGCAGCAGGTGGAAAAAATGTCTGATGGTGTTTCCAGGCCTTGTAAGAATTTCTTTCCTACTCACCTCCTCTGTCCCCGGTGAATACAGCAGGTCATGTGGTGGGCTTGGACAAGCACTTAACCATTCCACTTTTATAAACAGAAATGAGATTTTGTTGTGTTGGTCATAAGAATAAACGCAGGGACATAAAACAACGCATTAAAATATGCAAGTAGAAATTTAAAGAATCTTTAGAGTAAGTGCTTCATTTTAGGTCATGGTTAAAACTCTCTCAATGATATGTGGTGGGGAAAATATACGTTTGTATATTTTTATTTGAAACTAAACTTTTTTTTTCTTTTTTACCCCATCCAACCCCCAAAATGTTGTAGGTTGAGCAGGTTGAGGAAGGAACTCCTGGACTATTGAAAGTTACAGCCAAGTCCACAACGGGGGACCAAATGATTGAAGGGGAATACAATACTGTGAGTCCTGTCTGTATGCATGAAGAATGTCAAATAGCCTTCCATTTAATGTTGAGATTTTTTGGGGTGTTTTCATCCACGCTTTAGATTTTTAAAAATTATTTTAGTCATTACAGTATGCTAATTGCAAACAATCAGCAGGTAATTAATCTGGAAAAAAAAGTCCCAAAGTCCATGGTTATTTTGCCTTGGCAAATCAGTTTGCATGCTTTTGAAACCTGTTTCTTAGCTTAGGGGTGTAGATGAGCTTGGTCACGTGGAATCAGTTGCAGGATTTTTTCCCAGTGGGATATTTGTAATAAATGATAAGTAATGATTTAGAATAGCTTTGTTAGTAATTAAGGTATGTTTTATAGTTAGCACAAAACAACGGCCTGTGCAGGAGTTAAACAAACGGGTGACATGTCATCTCAAGACCTGCTGTTGACACATCTTCACAAAAACAACTAATGCCCTGTGGCAAGTCAGTCAGGAAACTTCATTGCACACTTAAACCAGTAAAATTGCAGTGTGCAGGTATGGTATTGTATGTTTGATTGACTGTTTCCATCACACCTCACCCCACTCATTTTCATAGGCCTAGATGATGAAAGGACAAAAAAAAAAAGTTGTGAATAGAGTATTTGGAACCACACAGAATGCATAAAGACAGGCCTTTGCCAGCCTGGGACTTCAGACTGCAAATACTGTGGGCCAGTGACCTCGTTTACCTGTCCAGTGCATCAGTCATCCCCTAAGAAGTAAACACCTCAGTGCATCTGGGAGCCAATAGCGGGAGAAAGTTTAACAATGGCAGCAGAGCTGTCACACGGGGTTGTAATACTGGGGTTTTTCTAGTCCATAATAATGAAAGCTTTTTAGCAAGGAAATCAATACCATCCCTGCATTAAGGAAACTCCTGGTTTCTTATTGCTACATCTTTCACTGAAATGCTGTCACTCCTCGTAGAAGCTGTGACCTCTGTGTGCTGCATTGTAAGACCTTCAGCTCTAAGATCTGGTGTGTTTGATCATCTGTAAGACTTGAAGGGGATCTCGGGATTCCTTCAGGGCAGTTCTTAGTTGTCCTATGAGAAGCATTATATAGTTATTTGGGTAGTTGTCCAAGACTACAAAGCATGCAGCAAACTTCCTTGTGATAGCAAAAGTTGGAACTTGATTTGTTAAGATAGCAGAATTGATAGGATGGGTAAGAATTTGGCCTGGTCTGAACAAATGTTCAAACAAATAATATTCAAAAAATAATATTCTTTGACAGTGACTTGGCTGAGAGCCTATATAAGTAAATTATATTTTCAGATCAAACCAAATACTATTTTATGGTATTTTTATTTGCTTAAGCATCTGAGTTTCTTTCCTAAAGAGCCCTTTCCTTATGGAGCATTTTGAGGTCATCTGCTCTGGTAAGGATACAGGATAACACTTTGGTATAAAACTGCAAGGAAATAAAGAATCTATCCCTAACCCACTAGAATAGTCTTGGGGTATTTTTCTAGGGAAAGCTATTTGACTGTTTTTAATCCTGGTATTGTTAGGTCAAGGTGGTAGCGTGGCTTGTCTAAAACTCTTTGAATGTACAATGAGTAACAAATGTATTCACCTGAGTGTGACCAAGCCTTAGACACTAATCTCAAGTATGTATGGAAGATAATAGCCAAAGGAAAATGCAGTTTTGAGTTTTTAAAAATCAGGAATGTGCATTGCTGTTTTGCAGGTGTTGCTAGCAATCGGACGAGATCCATGCACAAGAAAAATTGGTTTGGACAAAGTTGGAGTGAATATCAATGAAAAGTAAGGACAGATGTCTGCGTACCGCTCACTGCTGAGCTTGTGCCATGTACTGTTACAGTGGTAGTGGTGCAGAGACATCCAAAAGCTTTGAGGAAAAATTTGTCCCCTGTTTGTATACATTTGGATGGGAGACTGTGTAGCAGATAACTGCATTTTCTCCCATAGTCCTGCTACATCTGCTTTT
The DNA here is from genome assembly GCA_013398855.1 of Mohoua ochrocephala. Lineage (NCBI taxonomy): Eukaryota > Metazoa > Chordata > Aves > Passeriformes > Acanthizidae > Mohoua > Mohoua ochrocephala. The sequence goes on along the minus strand of VZTA01006625.1, from coordinate 338,856 downwards.
TTGTTGCTGAAATGTCAATTTCTAATTCCTGGGAGAAAAAAGTGTCTGTTCCGTTCTGTCTAGGTTCACAAGTCTGTCTTAGCTTCTTCCAGTTACAGGGTTTTCTAGGATATGTCAATTGTTCCTTGTACTCTCTTTTTCTTGTCTCCTTGCTTTTATCACCTCTTGGAGCAAAAATCTGTTTGTTCATACAGGCTTTCAGAGCAGTGAGTTTTGTTTATATTTTAATGTAAATGCTACTTTATGTTCTTTTGAAAGATAAGGTTCAAGTAGCGTTCCTTGAATTCACAGGTGAAGTTCTTGATGTGTTTTAGGTTTTGGAGGGGTTTGTTTCTTGTCTGGAAGCAATCCTTGGGAACAATCTGTGTCTTCTGTAGAAGAGTATTTGTCGTTTAATGTAGTGAGGTTGTTGCACCAGGGAGTGGAGCTATCAGTAACATTTTCAATATTGGTAACAAAAACATTTTCCAGGCATGTGGGTCCTCAAAGATCTTCACTTTGAAGAAAAGACAAGGGGCCATGAACTTGACCAGTGCAGAGTTTTTATACATGAATGCAGTATCTGATGTTGTCAAAGGGAACAGCTGTGATATTCCAAATAAGCGGGGATTTTGGTCTGCTCAAAATTGGCAGACCCATGTTGGCTTGTAGAACAGTACACATCTTTCTGATGTCAGGACACCTATTACCAGCTTAATAGAATGAACTATAAAGTTATTAGCATAAACTGTATAATTGTTAACAAGTGCAAAATTGAGGAAGTTGGATTTTTAATATGGGGATTGCCACTGGTCTCCCAAGTACCTGTGTGACTGTTTCTGTGTCTGTCTGATTAGGTTTCCCTGTTACATGTGTTTCCTGTGGCGATTACTGCACTATCTCATTTATTGATGAAGTAGGAAATATTAATAATTAAAAACTTCCATTAGCTCAGTGCACTTACAGCTAAAAAGCTTGCTGGCTGTCCCTTAGGTAGGGTGTGTAACAGCTTGACTTGTCTCTGTGTAGGAGCCTGAAGGATAAGTTTCTATAAGCAGCTTCAGCCACTGGACTGAAATTTCAGTAGTGGAAAAATTGTTTTGTCTTACAAGTGGAGTGGGAGAGTGTCTCCTCCTGTCGTTCCTGGAAGTTGCCAGTACCCAGTTCAGCTGGTGGTAGAGGGTGTTTCAGGAAGTGGTTTATGCTTCACCTCAATGATTCAGGAGATGAATCGCAGCTTCTCAAGCTACCTCCTTATCCAGTGTGTGAATTCCTGTAGTTTTGGTCAAATTTGCCCTACTTTATATTCCTGCCCAAGACTGTGAGATTATGAATATGAATTCTTTCCCTCATACTTCGCATACAAGTCTTTCTCTTAAAGCTAAGGGGGCCTAACTCCTGCAAGGTTATTTACACCTCCAGCCTTCGCAGCAGAACACTTAGATGTTTTTTCTTGCTAATTCCAATTGCAGAACGGGCAAAATTCCTGTCAATGATGAGGAGCAGACAAATGTGCCACATATCTATGCTGTTGGAGATATCCTGCAGGGCAAGCTGGAACTCACACCGGTGGCAATCCAGGCAGGAAGGTTGTTAGTTCGGAGGCTTTATGCTGGGGCGACCGCTAAGGTAAGGAACCAGTTGACATAAAACACTGTCACTGCTCTACTTCCAAGTGCAGAGTGCAAGTCTGCTTATTTATGGAAAACCCAGTAGAATTCTAAGGATTAGCTTTGATGATCACTTTAATTTTCCCCTGGCAAAGATCTTACTGCAGATGTGTTCTGCTAATTGTGTAGGATGAAATTAATACCTTATGGATTAAGCAGTAGTCTCTTTTTTTTCCTATTAAGAGGGTTTCGTTTTCTCTCAGAGTATAATGATAATGAAATTAACGGAGATCATTTAACTTGTTTTTAATTCTACTGCCTTCCCTAAAAGTCAGCAATCTTTCCCATCCTGTTAAGTGCTTTAACACCAATTTGAAGGCAGTTTACTAAACCTACCTACAGTCCCTAAATAGAGTGGAATGTGAATTTGTGATGTTCTTAATTTCCGATGTTATTTTCACTAATTTTTTTCGCTTCTTATCTGAATGTTTTCAATGTAATTCACGGTCCTAATTGTAACTGAATATGGACACAAAGGAAGATCAGATGTACCAATAACTCAGCACATATTTATACCTGAGTAGTTGAATTAATGGATTCAGTGTTTATGCTTCATAGTAGTGCAGTTTCTGGTTTCAGCCAGGTTATGGTCATTCAAATGGGAGTCACATGGGTACTCATTTACACCTTATGTTTAAACCAGGAGGAGAGGAGAGTGCCTTTAAAGAACTGTTATACTGATATGGGTGTTTGTGTCACCTTCATAACCATATGGCATGACTATAAAGGTTTTCCTTTTTCAGAACCTGCTGTATTCATAGCAAGTTTAACTATCAGCCAGATTTAGAGCTTGATTGAGTTGTTTATTTTATGTTGGCAGGTATTGCAGTAACAGAACCTTGAATCAGTGTGCGTAATGTCATTGAATTAGCCAGGCAAGGTTTAAGAAACTGTAGCAGAAGCCAGATTTTTTTTTATTGCTGCAATGCTATGGATATGTCTTAATTTACATTTTATGCCAGATAAGTCTCTCAAGGTACAAAAATCCTTATGCTGCCAAAGGAAGCATTCTTATTCAGTGAATCCAAGAAATGAGTAACTACTTAAATGGGAACGTGGCTTACATTGCCTTTGTAACAAATTTGGAGAAGGTGATTGAAATGTAATGAGGTGTTATGGATAAGTGGGGCAAGAATAGTAATCTTAGTTGTCTTAGTTGATCCCCAGTCACAAAGGAAATTTAATTAGAGTTGAAATATGTAGAAAATAAAATTGCTAGAAATGAAATAGAGCTGACCAGCCTGCTAGTCTGCTGGCAGAATGACTCATTTGGTGGACCTGGGAAGAGCAGTGGATGTTTGTTTATTTTGAGTCTCATAAAGGCTTTTGACACTGTCTCTCATAGCATTGTCATGGACAAATGGGTGCATTGCAGTGGTAAGTGGGCAGTGAGGTGGGTTGAAAACTGGCTGAGCAGGTGAGCTTAAATAAGGGCTGTGACCAGCATTCCAAAAACCAGCTGAAGGCCAGTCACTGGTGGTGTGCCACACGGTTGGACATAGGTCCAGTGCTGTTTAACATCTCTATTAATGGATCTGGATGCTGAGAGCAAGTGCACCCTCAGAAAGTTTGGAGATGATATGAAACTGGGAGAAGTGACAAGTTTTCGCTGTCCCCCCACATGGCTGTACTTCATGGCTTTGGTTCCTTGGCATCACCCAGGCCACAGCTGACACAAAATGAGTTTTGAATGGTAGTGGTGCCTTTGCAGCATCCCCAGCTGAAAATGGCCTGCTTTGTAGAAGTGGTTGAACAGGCTACTTTTTATCTCCAGTTTGACCTGTGATCTGGTACATTTTTAAAATGGGGCCCTGAATTTCCTTTCCCATTTAATCTGTGCATACTAATGTTAGTGTGGCTTTAAACTGTCTTTTTGTTCTTGCTCTAATTAACACCTCTGGAATGGACAAACACAAAACTGTACCTCAATTTAGGACAATTTAAAACAACAAAAGAGCTTTCAGATTTGTGAATAATCGAGCTTTTCTTCCTGTGTTTCAGACTGCTGTATGCTGGTTTTATTACTGATGTTGTGTGGGTTTTTTGTTTTATTTTGAATGCCATACAGTGTGACTATGTGAATGTTCCAACTACTGTATTTACTCCTTTGGAGTATGGAGCCTGTGGGTACTCTGAAGAGACTGCAGTGGAGAAATTCGGGGAGGAAAACATTGAGGTAAATGCCTTAATTTCATCTGGGTTTTAGTTTTCCAATTTGTAATTTAAAATAATGTTAAGAGTCAATTAAAACAGCATTTTGTGCTCTGATGTAAGGGCAGGAGGTGACTAGGTACATTTTTTTTCCTTCCTTGGCTGTTCCTAGACACGTTATAAAAATAATCCTCAATTCCAATGGCTCTAATTGCAGATATGTTCTATTTTTGGCACACGGGGGGTTAAAGGTGGAATATTTGGTTTAAAAAAAAAAAGAGAAAAAGGGTTTCTTTGTGTCTGCAAATACTTCAGGATAAATTTAAGCTGGGTATGTGCTGGAAGCAATACACTGGTTTTAATGTCAAAGTGGAGCTTTTTTACCTACAGCACAGCAAATTCCTTACCATAGTGATTTTTGCTTTATAAAGCCAAGTGTTATGCTCATTCTTCCTGTTTACTTTGACTGTACAAAGAGGTATGTGCTTAATTTTACTCACGTGAGTAATCCCTTTTCATTCCCTGGGATTGCCGGTCAGGAGTGAAATTAGACAAATATGAGCACTTAGTGCCTGAGGCTCTTCTTCCAAAATGCTGAACTGACCACATTACAGAAAGCATGAGGGGAGGAAATCTCACAATAAACTCAATAAACTTCTATGTCCTGCAAATATCACCTGAGGAGCATTATTTGTAGAAATAAGCAGATAAGTGGTAGTTCGTGAAGTTGAGAACTTATCTCCCTCTTAGCTGACATTTTCTGAATTGGACTGTGGAGAAAAATAAGTAAATACAACTCAAAATGGCAGTGTGTAAAATACTGCTAACCTGACCACAGGGCAAAGGCTTAAATGCTTTACTGCCCACAAAGTTTGTATATACCCAGTCAAAGTTTTGTTATTGAGTGAAATTCTTGATGTTGTATGTGAAACACTGGACCTTTTGTTCTGGAAAATGCACTTTTGGTTTTCAAAGCATTTTATTTTTTAAAATGTGCACCCAGAAGCATTTGTGGTTTGGCTAAGTCCTCATTTAGTGTATTCTGCCCTCTTTATTGTGTCACCTTATTGACTTTTGTTTTCACAAGCCTCAGTAAGATTATTGAGTTGCTTGTGATTTTGTAATTTAATAAGAGCATGTTGAACTGTGTCCTGGAAGTGTAATATTCTTTTGGCTTCTCCTTTTTTAATTATTGGATGACACTAGTACTTGTTTTGTAGAGACTTCTGTCTTTGGCACTCATTAAGGGAAAAGGGTATCACCAGGATTTCAGATGTTCTAAATGCTATGTACATAGCTCATTATTCAGGATAATCTGGCAGCTTCTGGAAGATCATGCTCTCTGCTTGGAAATTATACAACTTTTTTTTAACCTGTCTTATATTTCCAGGTGTACCATAATCATTTCTGGCCACTGGAATGGACTGTGCCATCCAGAGACAACAACAAATGCTATGCAAAGATAATTTGCAATATTCAAGATAACGTAAGTGCATCTTTCCTTCCGGGGAAAACAGTATCTCTATGTTTATCATAGGGACTGTTGATGATACAACAGCTATAAATAGGTTATTTTTAACAAATTGAAATTTATTTAAATTTGCCTACCTTTTGAAATGTAATAAATATTTATAGTGATACATACTTCTGTGCATACAAAACCAACTCCCAGTAAAATACAGAATTCTGCCATTGCTATTTGTATATAGTACTTCTTCCATATATGTAAAATAAGAAGTAGAGATCTTTAAGACTGTTCATTAACTTTGAGAAGTGAGCAAATCAATGCATGTAAAAATGGTTAGGAGTTTTTTTCGGTTTGTTCTCTCCTTCCCAAACTTGGACATTCTTTTCTGGGAGACTCTTCTCTCTGAAATTGACGTCTCTCAGAAGCCATCACAACTTGTAACCTCTCCAAACCTGCATGTGTTCATAAAACTCTTGAGCTTGTTCTAACAGGATAATGTATCTTGCCTGCACAAATCCCATTTAGGGTGATAATGCCAGGATTATCCTTGGACTAGGATCAAATTTCTTGGCAATGGAAATGTACAGTACCTGCTGAAGCAAAACCAAAACTAGTAATTGCTTAAAAGAGTTGGTGTGCCCATCTCAGAATGATCATCATCTGTTTAATAAAATTTAGTTGATTTTAATAATATGAATTATTATGAAGAGTAATGTTCTATTAAAATGTATTCCTGTTAAGATGGTGGCATAGCTATCTGTCCTAGAAGAAAGTACCAAAACTTAGTTTGCCTATATTCATTTTTCTTAGATACAGATTTATCTTCCTGCAGTTTTTCCAAGCATCGTGTCACCATTTTGTAAAATTTGCGAACCTGTCGGGTGTTGCCCATCTCCTCTTTCTGGAGGAGTTGGCAGTCGTGTGAAAGGTGTCTTAGAACCTCTGGCTGCATTCTAATCCAAAGTTACTTAAGAAAATGCAAAGGTTTAACGGTGATTTAGAGTGTTTCATTAATTTGTTTTCACTTCCTTTCCTGAAAGTTTGAAATGTGTTTAAACATCTAGGGTAGCGTTGGAAGTTACCCTGTAAAAAAATAGTTCAGTAACTATTTAATACTCTCATTACCTTGGTTTCATTACTATGGTTTTATTTTGACATATGTCCATATTTTTAAAGGAAAATAAGGGTAATTCCATTTTAGTTATTACCCAATTATAGCTTTTCTTATTTAAATAAACCCTGTGGTAAATCTCAGTCCTCAGACTTACTGAAAGAATAATAACCTTTCAGTGTACGTAGTATCCACTATACCAAATATATGTGATATTTAGCAGGAAGAGGAGATAACTTTTGATACTCAGCTGGGCTACATCTGTGCTCACCAAAATCTGATGAATTCCCTGAAGGCCACTAAAGCCCACATGTGCTAAATTTTCATGTTCTCTCTTTAAGAAAAGCAGGTCAGGTCAGTACGGCTTGTTCTGCTGGGTGTTTTCTGAGGATGTATGTGCAGTGTGATGTGTTTTTCAATTGAACAGGAGTATAGATAGGAGAAGTGTGAATAGTACCTTCCTGTGAACAGTACCTTCCTTGCAACCGGATGGGTTTTTTGCCAGTCTCTAAGTGTATTATCTCCCAATGAAAGCCAACACTGCCACAAGAGTCGTTGGCAATTTAGTTAAAATACGCTTCTTGCCATGTGTGGTTGGCCACAACTTCAGCTCGTGGTCCTTTCCTGTGAGCAACTATCAAACTGAAAATTCTTCAGCAGATACAGACCATGTAGCCGCCTACCACAGGCCCTTGTACTGAAAACCTTCCTGCAGGGTGCTCACCTTTACTTGGGTAAGCATTCTGTTGGAATGAGTGGAATAACTCACCTGAATAAAATTTAAATCCTTGTTTGTGATTCAAACACACATAACTGAGCACAGACCATGGCGTGTGTTAAATCTGTATGCTCTTGATGTACTCCTGTACAGAACTTTGTAAGGAAGCTGACTCCTGAGTTCCTAGTTGAATCTTTGCAGAGAGAGAGAACAAAATTACACCATCTCCCATCTGTTGGTGCTAATGATAGTTCACATTTTAGTGGTTACATTAATTTGTGATACGTTTTGTGAGCTGATTGAATTATATACTCTGAGTAAGAAAACCTTAAGTGTTGTCTAAAGAGAACTGAATTCATGGCTGTGCTTGCATTTGATTATCTTTGGCCTTTAGGAGAGAGTCATTGGTTTCCACGTCCTTGGTCCAAATGCTGGAGAAGTCACCCAAGGGTTTGCAGCTGCTATTAAATGTGGGTTGACAAAAGAACAGCTGGACAGCACCGTAGGAATTCATCCCGTCTGTGCAGAGGTTTGTATACAAAGTCACCTCACAGCCCAGCTTTCATAGCATTCTGGGGTAAGGTGTTGGGAGTCTGAATAACAGAGCTCTATTAAAGAGGTCCATATTTGCAGGAAGGTAGCGGGGAGGAAAGGACAGGAAATTATCTGGTTTTAATATTTCGAATTCTAACACTTGGGCTTAGTCTGGGGTATTTAATTTGTTTTTAGTGTGTTCATTTGTGAAAAGTTTATGATCTCCCTTAATCCAGTTCTCTCTCTACTGGGGAGTATAGAATTTTTCTCCTGCTCAAGATTATGAAAGCTTCAAATACTATTTCTGCTAAAGTGGTTGTCAAAGCTAGATTAGTGTACTCAAAATAGGCTTACAAACTGGTGCTGGGGAAGGGGACCAGCTACATGACAAATTTTCGATCAAACTCTCTCCTCTTAAAGATCTTTCTTTATTCTGTAGGCCTTCAATTCATGAAACCACACAAATATTTCTTCTTCTGTTTATCTTGCTGTTCCTCTTTAATGAAGAGCTCAATTTTCTCTAGCAGATGTGGAACAGCTCCTCCCAGATGTAAATGAGAGATTTTAATCAGGGATTGATTTTTCTAGCATTGGGACCAGTTTGTATTAGCTGAGGATCCATGAAAGCTTGTTTATGGCCTGTGTAAGTCTTCATACAGAATCTCTGGTTGTGTTAGATAGGAAGCATTACAAGGGTGCACCAGGATGCTGCTCTGCAGAAGTGACATCCACCTCTCTTGTTTCCTCTTTTCGGGGTGGTTTAGTAAAGGCTATGTAATAAGAACTCCATTAATGGAACGGACTGCTAGCAATCTGAATCATCTTCAAAGCATCCCCAGTATAGATTCTGTTCTTTGTAGTACCATCTAATGGCGTTCTTGGAGGCCCTTGAAGAGGGGTAGCAGGTCCTTATCTACCAGGGGCCCTGTGGAGGGGGATCTCTGAGGGAGGCATTCAAACCTGTGAACTCAAGTGGGCTATTAGCATATGCAGTGTGAAGAGAGGATGAGAGTCATAATTTATTCTGGACATCTGAGCTGCTAAAATTGAATAGAATGATGATTAGACATAATTCAGGGAGGTAATTTCAGATAATCATATTTGTTTGAGAGGGGGAGGAAGAAATTGGCTCAGGAGAAATACGCTATTTAAAAGCTCCAGGGAACAGCGATCATTTTTACTGACAGTCTTCAAAAGGGTTTTTTATGCTTTTACTTAATTTAATCTCTTGAGCAGTAAACAAAAATCAAAGTGCAAGATGGCACTCTTTGATTAGAAAAATGCTTGAAAACTGGAATTTGTGAGGAATGAGCATATTGGATGAATAGAATGATGGATAATATCACTGGCTATTTTTGTTACATCCCTTTAAAAGTTAAGGAAAATGAAGTCTGCTTTGAACAGGAAAGGGGCAGTGTTACAGGGTCAAATGGTGACATCTTCACTGGCACCAGTACTGATTAATTGCTAAGTCTGCTGTGAAGCATGGTTTTATTCCACTTGAAGAAAACCTGAAGACTGAGGGTCCCATTTTCACTGCTTAAAAATTAGAGCCAGATTTCACTTCTCTTCTTGGAGCAGCATTTTATTCTGCAGAAGACATGAGCTCAGAATGGAATTTCTTGCAAGGTAAAGTCCAAATAACTGCAAGCACAGAGCTGGTAGGACCTCAGCCCTACAGAGAATTACATCTCAGCCTCAACTGCAGTGTGCTGCCTGAAATTCAGGGGGCTACAATTGAGCATCTGTGATGAAGAGAAATTGTCTTTTGAAAGCTGGGGTGATTCTTCCAGGTAACTAATGATGGCTTTCCAGCCATTGGATCTAAGGTTTTGTCTTCACTTAAATAATGGACAAATTCTGCCAAAAAATACATGTTTCCAACAATTATCAAATTACTCCAGTTGGCTTACTAGGGAGCAGTGTGGTCCCCTCCCACACCTGGAGCTTGCAGTCTGGCCACAGGAAAGCAGATAAATTTTGTACTTTTTAATCTTGGTCTTTTGAAGTGAAATAACAATAAATGAAGGCTCCCATATGTTGTCAGGCTGTGGATCAGAAATAAAGACTTCAAACCCCTCTCTCAAGACATGCACTATATTTTAGATAACTCACTGTTCTTCTGCCATATATATTAGACATGCATTTGTCTTCCTGATTTGTGTATAATGCTTTACGTGCTTACAGAAAGTGGAAGAGGTTTATCATTTATTGATGTTGTTCTCTGAAGAGCTGCTAGCAGCCTTAATGCAGCAAAGCTTCTACTTAGAGAAATATAGGTCTTTCTGATCTCCATTATCTTTAGATACTCCAGTGTTATTTGCATAGCTGAAATGTGTATGTACTTTATTCTATGCTAGGTTTATTCTTCCTGAGAGATGGCTTTGATGATAACTAATTATTGCAACTTTGAAGCATTTAGATAGCAGTGGTTTTGATTTCCTTTTTTCCTCTCTGTATTATATCTATGCAAAACTATACAATTATTTGCATAGTAAAGTACTAGTATTAAACAAGTTTTTGTAGAATTTTTCTTCTCAAATTTTAATATCTGTTAATTTTACAATAATTATTTTTGAATATGTTGTTTGCTTTAATGTGACTTGAAAGCAGTAAAGATTGGAATTTTTCAAACTGGTTTTACTAAGTGTTTTCTTAGCTATTGTCGAGAGGACACAGATCTCAGGCAAAATACCTTCATCAGCAATCACTTCCACATTTCTATATCTAGAAAAGCACAAAGGCAAAACTCTCTCCAAATGCCCAGGCCTTAAGTTAACTTCATTTTCCCAAACAAAGAAGTTTTCTTTGAGCCATAAAGACACTTATTCATTAGGTGTACTGGAGTTTATTATTGCTGAGCTTGTTCCCACTGTAAAAACTTAGGAGCATTAAGACAAGAGGTGGTATAAAGCCATGTGACTTCCTTAATTCTTTCTTTTCCACTGTAAAAGGAAGAACATAAGCTAAATGAAGAGAACAAAAGTTATTTGTATGTGTGCTGTTTAATGGCAAGGATTTTAAATGTGTGATTTTCATTATTATTTTCTTACTTTAAGAAATGGCTGCTGTTTTGAGCATCATGCCCAAGTTAATCTTCCAGGAAAAAATTTAGCCGTACTAAGTGTCTTGTTTTTTCTTTCTCTCAAGGTATTCACCAACCTGTCCGTGACTAAGCGCTCTGGTGAAAACACCACTGTGAGTGGGTGCTGAGGGTAAATACCCCCATTCTTGCTATTGCCAGAGACTGACTTTCATCACACTGTCTGACTCCTGCAGTTCAGAACAAAGGTTTTGGGAGAAGTCGCCTTTGGACACCTGCAGAAATGTGTAGAGCTTAACCTGGGCATCCCATCGTCCTAAGGAGAAGAGCTCTGTGGGAGTTGGTCACTTGTGGTGATTGGCTGACAATTAGCAATGCAATGGGAATCTTGACTGTCGAGTTGGTGGTTAGCAGGGCATTTAATGAATGCTTTCATGAAGTCATAGCCTAAAGCCTGCATTGTCTGGTGGGCAGTGATGGAAGAACTGCTAGCACAGCTGGACAACAACTGTTTTGGTTTGGCTTTATTCCTCTCTCGTTTCTTTCCTGAACATTCCTTCCTAGTTCTTCTTAGAACAAAGAACTTCCCAACTCAGGAAAATCCCCACAAGTTCATGTAATTGTATCAGATAAAATAGCTCCTGTGTTCTGGGTCATGACACAGCAAATGCAAGGTCTCCTCATGAGCATGCACTTTACCAGCTCACATGCCTTTGGAGGGGAAGTTCTACTTGTTTGATCATGAGGAAGAACATGGCCTCGGAAAAAAGTTTAGTACCACCTAAAATAACATATTTCTTGCCTTCCAAACTGACTCCGTTGTGACTTTTTATTTAGAGAGCCTTACTTGTGAAAACATTCTTCTCAGTGAGAAAGGAAAATAATTTATCGAGGCCTTTTGATACAGAAAGTTGTTGTGTTTCTTCCCTGAAAGTAACAATCATGCATAGAACGCAGATGTGATGATCTTAGCTCTTCTTGAAGCTTATGTGATTATAATGAATCCAATTTGGAGCTGACAGAATTCCAATGTTGAATGAATTATACTTCCAAGAACTCTGTGCAACTTCGTTAAATTTGAGTAAATTTCGTTCTTTTCAGGTGAGCTGTCATAAGCTGCACTGTTTCAGGTCTAAACTGGCCACTTTGAACACAAAAGTATTTCGATTTCCCTGCAATTAATGAGCCCATAGAATCAAACAACACCCCCCCACCCCCCAAAACAACCAAAAAACAAACCCTCCAGCCAAATTCCAAAACACAAAAGTGAAAAATCCGTTGTGTAGATAGGGCCTAAAAGTTGTATTTAGTTCTATGTGTACTATGTTTTATATTTAATTAAGAAAACAATACTTTTAAAACAGAGGTTTCCATGGAAGATACCAGATTCTTGAATATCTCTCCTGTGTTGGATAAATTGCATACCTACTTGTCAAGAAATGGCAAAAATGCCTCTTTGTAATGGAAATGAATGTGCTTTATGATCTGTTTTTTTCATTTCCCTCTCTTTTAGCAGAAGGGTTCAGAGTACTTTTATTAAATGGTTCTTGGGAGTTCAGTAGTGCAGTGTGAACAGGGGGTGAATTCCCCAGCCCTGTGGGCAGAATGCCTTATGCCTAAATTCCTACCTGGTAACAAATTCTTGTATTTCTACTGAGATTTCTAAAATAGTGTTGTAAGTTATTTTTATAAACCCATACATAATGGAAGGATTTTTAAACGTGTTTTGTATGGTATCTAGAACGGTCTGTGATGGTATTTTTCTGGCCAGTTTAATAAATAAATCTATTTGCACAACCAGATGCTCCTTTTGATGCCTCTTCCACACAGACACCAGGTGACAGCAAGGCGACTGTTTTCTCCAGGGCCAGAAGAGGGCACCATGATAAACCCAGCTTGATTTGCCTTTGCCTCTTGGATTTTGAAGGTAGATATTCCTCTGAAAAACAGGGTTTGAGGCTGTTTCACGTGCATTTGTTTTGCATGTTAGACATTTGAGAAGGATGTACTTAAAAATAAAGGATAATTAGGAAACAAATCTTTCAGTATTTGCACCAGTTGCCATCCATGTAACTTCTGAAAACCCAGGAGTGCAGGTTCCTGAGCTGTTGGGCAGTGTAGCTGCTCGTGTTTAAGCACATGGACAGCAGCATTTTCAAGCAGATGTGTGAGAAAGTCAGGTCCTGGAGATCGAGATCCTTTATTTCCTGGAGGGAATAAAGACATGTTATGAGCTTGGCTTTGCAAGGCTGGACCTATGTGTATCCATTCATGTCATCATTAATGATGCATGTTTCTACATTCAGGTTGCTTACAATTCAGTAGGTGTTTGGTTTAATTACTTCTGTTTTTACTTTAAATTTAAAATTGTGCGACCTTTTTTGGTAGGGCTTTTTCTATTAATTCTCCATAAGGAAGACATTTTCAGGTATGTATTTGTGCCATCTGTGCGTGATGATAGAGGTATATCATTTATTATCACATGAGGATTTATTAAATGCCAAAGCTAAGTATTCAATGTTTTTATCAAATTAAGCATACTTTGAGTAATGCATGCTTTGGAAGCACATACTTGAAAATTTAATAAGCTAATCAGTATTTATGTTCTGCTCATATTTATTTGTTATTAACACTTTTTAGTGCTCTTACATGAGTGTGAGAATCATCCTGAGATACTACAGATACAAATGTTGACAGGAAATTTCACAAACTTGAACAGGGAATTAAATAGTTTCACTGACAGCTCCCAGAATTTTTTCTTTTTTTTTCTTTTTTTTTTTCCTTTTTTTTTTCTTTTTTTTTTTTAAGCTCCCCTGACTCAGGTTTCATTCCCCTTTTACCCCTCTCCCCTTGGTGTGAGTTGTCTGAGCAATCCTAACTTTCCTGTAAGTCTTGTATTCCAACTTGCACCCTTCAAGCTTTCCAACATTGTTCCTTCAAGCCCTGCTGCCTGCCCAGAGTCCCAGTGCAGGAGGCTCCTTTGTCGTAGAGCCATAGGATGGGCAGGACCCGTGTCAGACAAGGTGAATTTCCTGGAGATGTCGTGGGTGCAGGAGATTTCATGGTAGGGTGGGTGTCTTGCTGTGCCGCGTGGGATGACCTTGCACTCATGAAGCCTGTCACTGATCCTGTCTCTGGCTGTGCCAGAAAGAGCCAGATGGCTGAGTCTTTCACACAAGACTTGATAGACACCTTTCAGGTCAAAATAGGATATAAAAGTTTGTGGTAAATGTCAGCCCTGCAGAGAGAGAAGCCCTTTCTCTTTGATGATCGGCTTTCCTGATTGCTCAGTTGTCCTCGGTGCGGGATGGTGTGAGACTGTTCTTGCCAAGGCCTGTTTGGCCTCCAGAAAAAAACAAACAAAAAAACCTGGAAAGAAGGCACCAGGGGATCTGCCACACCACTGGCCTCGCTTCTGCATGCACGAAACAGCAAAATGCTCCTGAAATATTTCCATCCTGGAGGCACCATTTGTACCACCGGGGTGTTTTGGTTTGGGGGCTGCTGGTGGGGAGATGGGAGTGGTGCAAAGGCTTTGGCAGCCATCAGAGAGGGTGGGAAGGATTGTCAGTGTGGAAAGGCAAAGGCACAGCACAGGTCACGTGCTGTGGTGGGTACCGGAGGGCTTGGGGGGTATGGCTGAGAGTGCTCCCAAGAATCCATGGAGCTTGGGAAATGCAGGAGGGTCTCTACAGTGAGGGGCTGCCCTTCAGCTGGGCCCATCCTGCAGGGTTTGTGGGGTTCAGAGCCTGCAGATCTGAATATGTTTGCTTTCCTTTTATTTGCCAAATGCTCCTGACCCATGTTCTGTTGTGCAGAATTGACTTTACGCATATGGTTTCTTTTTCATTCAATTGTCCTTTTTCTGTCTCTTTTCTAGAAGCTAGAAATCTTCCTAGTTACAGACTTGTGTGAGAAAGTTCTCCCACAGCATTTTTGCATCTTAAAATCATGAAATAAGCTGACACAAAGTGGGGTGTATACCAGGACAGAGAGGGAAGGCTTTCCTTTCCCCTAGCAAACCTACGTGGCTGACCTTGCTCAGCACCACCTGACCTGCCCCATCACGTTGGCTGACCCTCAGGTGCCAACAAGAGATGTTTTCTGTCAGGGAGGCCATGCTGTGGCCAGACCCCTTGAGTGAGCCTGCTGTAACTGGCCATCATGAGCTCAAAGAAGTATCCATCCCCTTCTTTAGAAGCTGACTTAAGCACCTAGTGACAAATCTGCAGCTAAACCCCAGATCCTTCTTTCCTCTGGATATACTTATCTCATCAAGCAATTCTTTCCTTGAAAACAGGTTTTACCCTAGGTTAGGCACAGAGTAAATTGAGCTCTGCCTTTTCGCTTGCTTTCAAAAATAAATGGTAACACATTTAGCCTGAAGATCTGCTTTCCCTTTTGATGTCAGTGTAAATTGACCACCCACGATGAGAAGTGTGTGTATGCCATGCGGTGTGATGTGAGGTAGGCAGAAGTGGTGACTTGCTTTTGGGGTTTGACCCAGAGTAGCTTTTCCCACTCTGGAGCTTCTGCACCATTATGTGTATCTCTATCTACATACAAATATATATACATGGATTGTGGGATGGGGCAACTCAAGGTCTCTGCAGACACATTTTCCCTTGGGGTTGCTACCTCATGGAAGGAAGGAAGATGCAGAGAGAGAAACTGCATGACATGAGGTGCCTGGTGGACCCAACACCACCAGCGTGTCTGAAAATAGCAGCTCATGACTTGTTTTAGCTTCCTCTGGGGTGTGGGGGGGCCACGATGGAGCTGTGCGTGGCAGAGGGCGTAGCAGGTCAGCACCATGGTGGCAGTGCAAGGGGGGATGCAGAGAGACCACACCACCCTTATTTATGTTTTTCTTGGCTCTGCAGGCACCATTTCTTCCTTAGCTCTACAGCTGCTAAAAATAACCATGCTAAATTAATGGCTTGCACTCACATTAAACTCTTAAGCTTGCATCGGTCAGTCTAACATGGCAAAAGTGCTGCTTATTGCACATTTAAAGCTTACATCCTCCAGGTTTCTTTTTGGTAGTTGGACAGGAAATCCTGATTGTGCAAGCATTTGCTTTTCCTTGGAGCAGTGATTTCTTGGAGCAGAGTCAGCTACGATCCAGGAAAGGTAGAAAGGTGTCCATGTCTGAGGTGAGTAGTCTCCCTGAAGGCTTCAACAGTGGACTTGTGGGTTATTTCTGGAGGACATTTGATGGGCAGAACCTGTCCCAGGGCTGGGACAGGTGAAGGCAGCATGTCAGGGCTATTTCTGCAGATCACCTCCCATCATGAGCACTCTGAGCAGGTCTTACTGCAGGGCCAGAAGAGGAAGCGAAGCGGTGATGCTGCTAACCCCTTTAAATGTGTTATTTTAAGGAGTCTGACAGATGGGTATCAGCCTATGTTTATATCTCTGCTATCTGAGGTACAACGTTAAAAGAAAACAATGGAAAATGTGCAGGAGCCACGGCTCAGTGCTCAGACAGCTCTTGGGCTCTTTTTAATGCCTGGGGCCAATTAAAGCACAGTCGTTAGGCTGGGACACTCGATGGGAAGTATGTGGGGGTGTGTGCACGTGTGCCTTTCAACTTAGGAAGACGAAAAATGAAAAATGTGTGTCAAAGCAAGAGTTAGACTCCTGACTAGGCTGGGGATGTGTACATGAACCATCAGCTGTGAACGCTGTGAAGTACCTTTGAAGGTAAAGTCGTGGTGGAAATCAAAGCAGCCTGAAAATAAAACTGGTGGGGAAGTTGCCATGAAGCACCTTAAAGCAGTGCCTCTGTTTCAGACATGCTGCCTCCTACAAATTAGACAGAAGAAAAGCAATGCACTCAGGAAATGTGAGGTGCTACTGATTTTCTGAGAACGAGAGGCGTGGTACCAACACCTATTTAAATGTTGCAGAGCTTTAACACTCTGAGTTGATACATCTTTACTCTTGCTTTAATCTGCTTGTCTTTCTTCTCGCTTTGTTTCTTTACCACTTTTTTGTTGTTTTAGACGTGTCTTGCAGAGTTCTTCTAGCACACGTTTTTAGCAGTCCCAAAATCATAAAACTTTTGGGAAAGGCAAACAAGGAGCAAGGATTCATCGTTTCTTACCATACAAGAGCTATGGCTGAAGCAGTCAAGGAAGACTGGGGTTTTCTGCGTCACACATACCTAAGTGCAAGTCCCTGTCATGGTATGTTATAATCTAAAAATACACCTACGTTGAAAAAGAGATTAATTGTATGCATAAGCAGTGGGGGTTCACAAAATCTGACTGCAGTTTATGGTGCAGGATGCCCTTATACCACTGAGTGCTGGAAGCTTGGGCAGGAATCCTACAGGAAACATCACTATATATGCAATATGGGTTTTCTTGTATAACCTTTAACTAATCATTTTTTTGTGAAGTGGTTAGACCTGCAGTTTACATGAAGGTGTTTTGTCTCCATTTTGGAGTGGTTCCAGTACTGTGCAGATGTTGCAAGGTGCATTAATACTGTTTGAAGAGCATTCAGTTCTCCTCCAGTGGTGCCATGGGCTGAATCAATGTCTCTGGTGTGTAAAAATGGCATTATCCTGTCTAAGATCTTTCAGCCGAGAGAGTTGTAACGATGCTCCTGTAAGTGAAGTCTCCTGTGCACGGCTGCTGTGGAGTCCCCCATGTGTCTGTCCTGGCTGATGACACCAAATCCTGTGGACACAGAAGGATTATAATAATTGTTTCTGGAGGATGATTTGTACTGGAGACTGCAAGCTCAATTACCTTCTGAGCTCACTGCCTACATAGTTCTGTGGAGAAAGGAGCTCTCCCCAGCTGGCCCTGCATTCATCTGTTTTTCAGTCTGGTGGGTTTTCTTTTCAGACCTTCTCCCCTTCTTTCCTGAAAGAGGATAAACCCACCAAAACCAAACAAAAACGTTAAGCTGGTTAAGAAAAAGAGCATAGAAATCATTAATGAGGAGCTGTGTTCTGCCCTCTTTTCCCCTCCCCTGGGATAATTGTCTGAAGTCTGAAATGGCTCACCAAGCAGTCAGATGAGAGTAGAGGAAGTGATGGAATGGGAGGACAGGAGAGTAGGGTCAGCCCTTTTGGTGACAGAACTCATCTAACACATCAGCTCAGCCCATCTCACCTCCAGCGAGGGCAAAATTCACTGCCTGATGCCCGCGGAGTGGAATTTTCTTCTTAAACTTGACTGGTGAATTTCCAGTAGATCCCCAGGTAATTTTAGTTTCAGGGAGGATTTACTGTCTTTCAGCTCATAGTGGTTTGCAAGCAAGCTATTTGGCTGGCACACTATTGCTCTTTGCAGCTCCAGGACAGTGGGTGAGCTCTGTAGAGCCAGAATGACTGACCACGGCACAGTGGCTCAGTAGTTGGTTTGTTTGAAAACTCTTCCACACAAGTTTCTTGTCTCCACAAGGCATGAATCTCTAAATCTGCACTGCTCTAAAATCAAAACCAAACAGGAAATCTCTGCTGCTTGCAATTAAGGCCCCTTCTGTAATCAGCACATCTATTGTAGAGCAAAGGCTCTCATTCTTGAGTGTTGGCTTCCTACCACTCAAGTTTTGTCACTGACTTGGAGCGAAGGAGATGGTGACCCCATCCCACAGCTTCAGAGAGGTTGTGGTGCTGTTCACAGGTGAGGCTGGCCATCTCTCTTCTGGGACACCAGACTGCAGGGCAGGCAATCACAACAGCAGCTCAGTCACTACAGAAATTCTGGGGGCATTGCAGATTTGTAGATAGTTGTCGGAAATTTCAACAGCTTGTTTACTTGTGACTTCTTCTCATATTCACAGCCGAGCCTAAAATTCCACAGATGCAGACTTCTGGTAGCATTTGGCCCTTTCCTTGCAGTGGGTGGAAGTGAAGAGATTTGTGGATCAGTGCTCAGGGGAACAGAGACAGAGTGAGATGTATCTTGCCCTTGAAGATCTTCGTTGTTACATTTAAAATAAAATTTTATCTGAATTTTACACGATGTGGGAGTTTGGCACAGAGAACCAGCTTTATCTACCTGATCCATGCTCATTCCTAATCACCAAACATGATAGCAAAAACTCCGTGTCATTTAGCAGAATGTCATACCAAGAGTCTGACATTTTCTACTGCAAAACTGGGGGTTTTTTTCCAGTAGCACCAGTGGTATAAAACTTACGCAGCTAGGAGAGGATTTCTCTCACACTGAGGCGAGTCAAAAATTGAATCCACTTAAATGCCATCCATAATGCACATTTCTGTATTACTTTTGTTACAATTCCTGTGTCAGCCAAGACCCAAGCTGGCTCGGCATACAACAGTACCAGTAGCAGTCCCAATTTCTGGACAATTTGAAAACTGCAGATGCAAGTGCCTAGGACATGTGAGATGTTTTCCTGTCTGGAGACACTGGTATTTTTCCACAGGTTACAGCAGAAGCCATCACTACAACTTAAGATAAAAACCTACCTTTTTAATGGCTAAAACCATGAAGAGACAAATCCCACTCTAGGGAACGTGAAGCCTTGACAGAACTGTCTGCTCTGGACTGTGATATAACGATACATATTTCTGTGGAGGAGGGTTTCTGTGCTTTGAGTGGAGATGAGCCATCTCCACGGATCAGTTACTTAATCCTATTAATATAAATTGAGAATTTTTGTTGTGATGGCACCAATCTTATTCCAGCTGGCATTAAAAGCTGTCACTCTGGTGGGCAGACAAGTCAAGTTAGGAATAGCTACAGGAATTGATTTACCTCTCATGTAAGGCAAAACTATGTGTCACAACAGAGCATCATGCAGAAATACTCCCTCCAAATTAAATACTCCCTCTAAATTACCTCCCTCCTTCTCAGCCTGGGCAGCCTGCTCAGCCAGTGTGGCTATTCCGTGCTGCCACCCAACCTCAGGCCCTCGAAGCCAACTCCGGTATCTCCGCTCGGTGCTTCCCCGTGCTGTGCTCTTTCAGGGCACTGGCAGACTGGAAGGAGAAGGCTGCACTGTGCTGCAAGTAGGAAAACCACATCCTCAATCAGGCAAACCAACACAGTGATTTCACTCTAGCTGCATCAGATAAAGGAGCTGACCCCTGCCCAGTCCTGCCCTACCATGGGTACTCAAGGCTGTCACTATACTGATTTTTTCCAGATTTTCTTTCAAAGCTTGTCCTTGTAGGAATTTTAGTCTGTTGTTGCTAGTAAGAAACAATCTTTTTTTAATGGACTGTAAAGACATAAAACAGTCTAAGCTCATATGACTTGTTAATTAAAGTCATAGCCAACAAGCGTAAAATTGTACACAGCCACCCAAAAAGGGTGAGTGTGCCAGTCTGTGCAATTCAACTCGCATTTTAAATCACATCTATTAATAGCCAACTTGTTTACGGAAAACAGACCACAGAGCAGTTTAAAACTTTAATAAAAATTTACAGAAACTGTTTTTCACTTTTCCTTAGCTTTCTCTTAACAAGTTACTCTGGGAGCACATCAAAGCTGACATTATTAGCTTGCCTGAAAACTGCTGAAAACCACCCACAGTACCTGACTCTGGGATATTTTTTTTATTGGTGCGTTTCCTGGAAGAAATCACCAGTTTAGTACAAGTCCAGAGCATTGCTGGTTATGAAGCTTGGCATACAGAGGAAGCGTTCTGGGAGTAAATAGACATTGGCTAATAAAGACAGTGTCCCACAGGCAGCGTCCTCCTCTTCTTCCAGCTACGACATGGAATTAGAGGTTCATTGGCTTTTGCATGTGGAATTAGAGCTTGGTTGCTACATAATTCTGTTTGAGTGTTAACTTTGCAGAATGAAATCTTGTTTTATGGAGGATATATTTGTATCTGTTATAAACAATGTTGCTTTTTGAAAAGACAAAAAATAGCATTACTACTCCAAAGTGGAAAATGACATTATTATTCACAGTGGAAAATGTCATTGCTGTGCTGATAGCTGTTGACAGGTACTTGTCGTGGCTGTGTGCTGTGATGTGCTAATTATTCTGAAGTTCAATCAGATGGCATTTTGTGTTTTCATTTCAACTGTAAAAACACGGTATTTGTGACATGTTGACAAGTGCGTGTTTAATTGCTCCGTGGAAATCCTCCAAGCTCATGTGTTTCCCACTTACTTGGTGAAGAAAGGTGCGTAATTAGCTCTCAGGCTACAGGGTAGGTTGCTCATTATTGTATTTTCATTTGCTCTGCAGCGATAAATCCAGAACGGTGACAAATGTGAAAACCCATCTGTGATGCTGAATGCTACCTCGACTGGATTGCAAAGGTGGAGAGTTCTGGCTGATTTTGCAAATCAAGATCATGAACCACCCATGGTAAGAGCTTCTTTTCTTTCTCAACTTCTCTCTGCCTCACTTCCCTTCACACGTCTAGAGCCTAAAGAAAATGATCTGGATGAATCAGACATTAAAAATGTCACCGTTTATCTTGGGGACAGTCTTCAGCATTCATACTGCTCCAGATTATACCTGTGGTCTTCCTTGCTTGTTTCATTGGGACTGTGTTCATTTGTCTCATCAATGTCAGGGTCATGGTGTTCAATGAGGAAACGAGCCAGACATTACAATTGCTCCAGCCCAGCTCAAAGTAAATGAATTGGGAAGAGGTAACTGGAAACAGACTTGGGTTGTCTCTAAGTCCAGCATTGCTTTTCCCTGAACTCAAGGGGGTCTGGGTCTAAATATCACAGCTGTTCACTCTTCAGGTACAAAATGTACATCCATACTTAAGACACTGAATTTTGTCCTTTGTAGGTGATCAGGACAGATGTTTTCTCCATAGAGCTTCTGGTCTGCAGCTGTGCAGGCCTGGATTCAGTGACTCTGGAACTGCCTCCTGGTCCTGTCGCTTATGGGCCTGCCCATGGTAAGGAGGCAATTGACAGAAAACTGAAATCAATATGGAAGTTATTTACTGTTTTCACTGATGCTCAAAGTTGCCATGTCAGATCCCAGCAAGGAGAGCTTTGAATAAACCTACTAACCAGGATGAAACTTAGGAGAAAAAAGCATGAAGATTACATACCCCTCTTCCCTTGCAAGGATGATCTTCAGTCGCTGTTCATATCAGGAAGAAGATGAAGATGATGGTCTTTAGGGGCACATATGCATTAGGTTGGCTTTAATCGGAATTTGTTACATGCAATTGTACAGAAATTATAATTGTAATACTCGATTTTGTTGTTCTGTTTCGGGTTTTCTCTCTTCCAAATACATTATATGGGTTGTTTTAAAGACACACACACCAGTATCTTTCCTTAGTTAGAAACTAGTGTAAATTAAGTGAATTGTTTGTTTGCTGCTTGGTTAGCAGAGCCCCTAACCAGACCCAGGAGTATTTGGGCTCATAGGCACATGAGAGCAGCCTGAAAGCTCCCTCTGTGCAGTCTGGCTTGTTCCTGTCCTTTCAGAAACTGTCGATTGGAAGCATCGTTGTCCCTTGCAAAGCGATTCACACTTGTTGACAACCTACATGACAGGGAGAAATGATGAGCACGTGGTAAATATCATTCTTGTGGCCTTTCCTACTCGATATGGAAGAACCAAGCACGTGGTTGTAACTCATAGGACTTTCCTCTGCTCTCCTTCCCTGGACTGCCATCCCCTCCTGGCTTGGCTTGCTGCTCTCTGATCCACCTGCCTGCCCCTTGTGCTCCATCACAAGCAGAGTTTAAACACATCTCTTTGAAAGGGAGACCGGTTAGTTATGGCTGTGTGAAGGAGCATGCAGGAGCGCGCCTTGTGTTTCTTGTGTGGTGTTCAGTGATGGAGCATTAACAGTTTCAGGGTAGTTTTAATGTTGGAGTACAGTTCTGCCTCATTAATTCTTGCTATATTTAGAATTCAGAATAGCCAAAGTGTTTGAAGGATCAGTCAATTAAGCTGTTCTCTTCTCCCTCTTCCCCTTTAACCTTATAATTCCATGCCTTTCCTTAGCTAAACCTCTTATGCTCCAAGCAAGCTGGGAAGCAAAGCAGGGACTCATCTGAAAGGGACAAACTGTGGGCCTAAATTTCAGTTTGCCTTCCCTGTAACTCGAGCTGGGGGAGGAAAGGATCTGCTATTCAAGTTACAAGCTTATGCAACATCACAATAAGCTTGCCAGGATCCTCCAGCGAAGAATGTGCAGCCATGTTTCAATATTTATAGCCTATATAAAAGTACAGGGAAAATTATTTAATTAAAAACACAGAAAAGGAGAAATAGGACATATTTCTCCTGTTCCTTTCTTTGCTGGTGCAAGGACCAGCCACTGTGGTGTGAGAGATATCCTCATCTGAGCCTTTTGCTTTTCTTTTGAAATGACCATAAAGTTATTCTGCTTTTCTGCCTTCTAATGCTATTTCTTTAAAAATTCATTTTCCCCTCACAAGGCTAAGTCAAATGGTTTTGATATGTAGGCTCTTACTCTGGTACTTGAGGGAAAATGCCTTCATTTGTTTTCGTACGCTGAGGTATTGGCAGCGATCGGATCATAGATATACCAGCTATTCCCTGCTTCCCCCTGCATTGTGACAATTTTTGAGTATAACAGCTAGTGAAATGAGTATCTTGCGGTAGTATTCAGAAACATGAAAATAATTACCATTGCAATTGTCACAACTCTCATGTGGCATGTGCAGTTTAATGGTTTTATCTTGTTTGAAACTCTTTTACAGACTTAGTTCCCTATATTGTGCGTTTGCCTGTACTCATTAGGCAAACAAGACAGCAACTCTTGCTATCTGTCCACAAGAATGACATTTTCCCTTCTCTCTAGGTTGATGGAAGAGAGCCAGTTGAGGAGGTGTGGACTTTTGCATATCTCGATTTTACATTCATTTTTATACCTATAAGCTTGCAGATGTCCGGTGTTGTTCTTCCGAGCAGCACTGTGCACAAAAACAGACAGGCAAAAGTGCCCGAGTTGCCATGTTCACACACGCACAGAGCCAGAAGAGGCAAACAAGCCTGGGATTAATCAAATTTTATCTCGAATGTGCTGCAGGAGAAGAAAATGTTACTGCTATGTCAGAGCACTCAGGGGGAGCTGCCACACTCTGGAGATGGTGGGACAACAGAAACAGATAAATTGAAGTTTGTGTAGCTACAGCTTGTGCCGTACCTGTTCTGCATATGAATGGAAAGCTTGAGTCCCTGCACTTACCATTTTGGCACCCTTCCTGCATTTAAATATCATTTTGTCAAGCCTTTCAGCTTTCTAAAATATAGCGACTGCTGTTCTCCAAATGGCTGAAGAATACAGGGGAGAAATGCCTCTCACAACCCGTTTTTGTGTTGGTGTTTTGAGGCTGTACTGGCACAAGCACTGATAAACATTTTCTCTTTCAGGAGCGGACCGACTGGTTATGGTCATTCTCTTGTCCTGGCTGGAGTGTTTGAGGAGGAGTCAGTGAAGCAGAAGTCAGTCTGGCCTTTCTGGTTATGACCTGACCTGGCCACCTTCGTGCTATGAGGATTCAGCAGTCAGCTGATGCAGTGGGTGCTTCCCAGCCCTGAAGAGCATCACATCTCCTATAATTGACTCACACCAACCATCCCATGTGCGAGCTGGCTCTTTCAAAAATTGAAGGTATAGACATTGCCAATATTCTAAATTGATTGTGGGTGTTATTGAAAGGGAAATAACCTTTAGTCTTTGGCCTATATAGAGTTCACTGAAGATACTGCTGATGTTCCAAATCTGGCATATCAGCGTTATATTCTGTCCCGTAAATGATTGTTCCATAGCAACTCAGGGTAGTTACAAATGTATCCTCATAAGATTTACAGTGTTTCCCTACAGAGGGTTAGGAGACCTCGTGTATTTGGCTGTAATATTTTCCTTCCTCGTAAATATTTAAATTGTTTGCTGAATGGATGCATCAGCTTACTTTTATCTATATTCTGTTAACTCAGGCTTAACAAAAATGGTCCTCATTGACTTAGGTCTAGAAAACAGCATTTACTATGCAAAGTAATTCAAAGTCCATCCTTGCTTTATCAAGAAACATGTTCAAACTGCTTAAGGGGTCTGGAAGATAATTCAGCTGTATCACACCATGCAAATATTGAAGCAGAAAGGTAAACTCAACATTGGGTGTGGTTTGTATCACACCTCAGCTGTACAGCTGAGAGTTCGCACCTGGATCCTTCTATCATAAGTTGTTGCAATACAGAAATCCCAGAAACGCTTTCTTCAAAGAAATTGCCAGTGGCAAAACCCAATCATAGATGCAGTTGAGACTGTGGAATAATGGGAGATGCCTAGAAAATGTGGAGGCCCAGAGTTCTCAGCTGTGAAATCCAAGCATGGCTACGAGTTGGGTGAAAGAAACACAGTTAAGCATGAACCTAAGCATGGGCTTTGTCTGAGGGTCATCCAGCTGTTGTCAGTGAAATAACACCAGACAAGTTTTTAAAGTAGCTGGATTGCATTTAATTAGGAGCTGGTTGTTGCAATTTTAACTTTTTCCAGTCTAGAAAATCAATAAAAATCTCATATATTATTATTATTATTATACTGTAAAGGCAATGTAACATGTTGGTTAGTGATATGAGGCCTGATTTTAATTTATTTTTTCAACTTCCATAATTTTGTTAGTAGAGAACGAAACAAAGATGTGATTATTAGGACACCAAGTCCTTTGCATAGATGTAATTTATTTCTCCGCATACAATAAATAGCAGGTATGTGAGGATGAGCCAGCCCAAAACTCAATCAAGGAATATAGTTACCAAGACACTATGGGTTTGGCTTAGATTTCTGAAAAGGTTCAAACCGAGTGGTAATGGTTTTATCAATCAGGTTAAAATATGGGTTATTGTTAATGAAGGTGGCTGGGATCCTTTCAGCCACACCAGTACTTGATGTACTTGGTCAGAGTTACTGATACAAAAACTTGTACTTCAGATGGGGATTCATCTCCCCTTGCTTCAGGCATCTAAAAATGTGCTTCTAATCAAAGTTAGCCATCAAGCTCCCTTCTGCAGTTGTTGCAGAGGGAGAAAGGATGAGAGAGACACCTACAAAGGACCATTCTTCCCACTTTTCTTAGACAGATGTCTTAAAAGGGTCTGGTGGGTGTGGTGACTTCCCTCATTGTGCTGATGCAGCTATAGGCAGCTTCTCAGAATCTGAGCCAAATATAGGCTAAATCTGATAGAAAGCTCAGCTGTAGCATTAAGCAATCTTTGGACTGCCTGTCTCAGGCATGAACAGTGTCCCAGGCTCTTGAGGTGGGACGACACTCGTGCTGATCTTGTACAAAGTCACTGTTGCTTGGTATTGGGCATTGAGTGCCTCGAGCATCACTTCGGAGGGAGCTGGCCCCATCAGTGAGGGTCAGTGGCACATCCATCCACGCCTGCATATCTAACCTTACTCAGGATGCTCAGAAGTGACAGTGAGGAAGGTCACGTACCTGTTCCCTGGGGTATGAACTGGGGAACTAGCTTGTGTCTTTTGCTTTCTCTTGGTTTTTTTTAAATTTTATTCTCATCTTCCCACCCTGCACACTTGACTGATGTTGAATACAGCCCATCCCTTGGGGAATGTAACTTTCATTTTTAGTAGGGAAATGGTCTTGCAGTCATAAAAAATTGATGGCTGTCTGAAGCAGCAGTTAATCTTGCTTGAGAACTGCATCATTAACCTACAGCACAATGTACACATTACAACACGTTTATAAATGGGAGAGAGTATAGAATTCAGTTTCTAATTTCCTTCTCGTGGAGGCTCATAAAACTCACAGGGAAAACACTGCCTTTGACGTGTTGCCATGGCAGACCTCTCCGCTTCTGTAGTTCCTTCCAGAAGAGGGATTGTTCTCTGTGGCCATGTCAGTGGAGTAGGACAGAAGAGAAACATTTTTGCTGTTCCTTTTTCAGGTGGGTGACTTTGGCATCTCTGTAGTGATGCCAGACATTGTGAGAAATGTACCTGTCACCATGTGCAGCAGCCCAGAGCTGGGTGCAAGCAACCTGTAAGGCTCAGTGGTGTGGATAGCTGGCAACTGAGGCATGAAATGCCCAGCCTGTCAAGCTTTAGTCACCAGATGTCTTGAGTGGACCTGGACACCCAGGAAAAGACTGTTTCTCCTCCTCACAAGTTCCTGAGATGCTAATCAGCTGGAATGTTGAATCTCCTGCCTGACCCCCTCAGCCCTCACAGAAGGCATTTGCCAACTCCACCATCTCAGTCAAATAACTGTGAGTTACACCCACGATGTGGCCTGAAACAGCAGGTGTGTCCTGAGCCTCATGTGAGCTCACATCACTAAGAATGGGAATAGAAGGTGGGGGACATCCAACACAATATTGGGTTCTCCCTGCATCACATTTACTGTAAGCAGTGGTTTAGTATCTTCACCCACAGCACTAAGCCCACACATGTATGTCCAGGAGGACCAGGTGCTCTGTCCAGCTCAGGATGACCTGCTCCATGAGGGTTTCCTAGCTCAACACAGATCTGTTTCCTCATGATTGTCATTGTCCTCCCTGTCTTGATGCTTCACTTCTTCGTCAGTGAAGAAAGAGCAGCAGTTTTCCCTCTGTTCACCTTTTTGTTCAGATCAAACAAATTTTATCATTTATACCTATGTAAATGTTATGTTAAGCTGATAAAAAATGAGTGAACTTAGACCAATTTGCTGTAGTCAATGACTGAGACCTGCTTTTTGTTATGAATTAGTAAACTTCTCTGTCAGGCATTTTGAATTCGGGCTTTTTATGAGCAACAGATAAACATTTTTTTTCTGTATCTTTCAAGTAAATTACATCAGCTTTTAGAAAAGATCACCATTTCACACACCTGTGTTCTCAGGTGTGTTCAGTCCATTTCGGTAATTCAGTGGCCAAGACATGGCTAAATTTGTCTAGCTATGAATTCTCTCTGAGATGACTCTCTATCTCTGAAAGGGACTAGAAGGTCACAGCTAGCACCCTGGTTCTTGGTTACTCCTAAATACAGTGAAGTTAGGGTTGCTCAAGAGGAATCTTGCAACTTAGAGATAAAAATGGAAAAGATTCCAGTCCGTGGCAAAAGAGGGGTTGTATTACAGCTGGGTACCTTAAGCAGTACAAATCATTTTGTTCTGCCTGCTTTTCAGAGACAGTGACATTGCTTGGAACTGTAAAGAGTGAAAAGCAGTAGCTGAAAGCTTACTGTCAACAAACATCTTGTTGATCCGTGTGCATGAATCATTTACATATAACCTCAGAGGTGTTTCCTGGTAAGATGCAATCTGCTTGCTGTTCTCCTAATTTGAAAACGATGGCAACAGTGCTCCAGTTATGCTGTGGCCTTATGTGCTTTTAAAACACATAGGTGAGTGGACAAAAAAAATGTTTCCAGGGTCTGTTGAGAGCTTGTAATTGAATGTCTTATTTCTCAAGCGTACTTCTAAAATTTCCATTTCTCCTTATACACTCACTATGGAAATTAATTTGGTACAGAAAGGTTATTCTTGGCAATACAGAGATTTGTCTGTGGGACATTTCACAGTGCAACCAGTCACTAAAATCAGACTTTTCTGTTCCAGCACCATATCTGTAAACAACTGCCAGTGAATAGAGATCTTAGAAATATCCCTCTTCCTAGCTTTTTTTTTTTTTTTATTTGGAAAACAAACAAACTGGAAAGATTTCTTTGCTCAGGAAAGGAGAGGACTGAAAGTTCTAGTGATGGCTGAGCTTAGCACCGGTAGGCAGCTCATGAACTACATTCAGTTCTACCAATGCCCTGTGTACCTGATGTACAGAAGCCTGCCATTTAGCTGGACCACTCCTAAGCTGCAGGATAAATGTATTTTCCTTACATCCCCAGCTTGCCCTCTTTAACCACTGACATATGTGTCTTAAGGGACTTACATGTTAAAGAAAGAATCCCACAAGGCTGTGCCTGCCAGTAAACAGAAGGGAAGGCCAAAGTGCCTGTTCCCAGCATGCGCTTGTCAGGAATATTCTGGAGTCCTGCTGTGTGGCTGAAGGTTGTGGGGACTGCAATAATACAAACTATGCTGGGTCTCTCAGGCTGGACGCTGACCTGAGTGACTGTGGAGAGTCCTCTCATCCTGCCCTCTTGCCTTGCCTTGTCTGGGTCTGTCTTGTCTCCTTAGCTTTGAAGTGCTGCAAGGAATAATAAATACTTTTAATCAAGTAATTACAAACAGAGGAAATATTTCTCAACTTGTTAGTAATGGGGCTCATGGGAGATTCCCCCTTTGGAGGAAACATATTACGGTTCTATATGAGCATCAGAAATGGACTCAGCCACTCAGCCACAGGTTAGTGCCAAAGCTGTGCTGGGAAGGTGTGTGAAGTGTCACATGAACAGAAGGAAAAACCTTGAGTTTTCTCTCATTCATCTCTGCTTTCAAAGCAGCTGAGAACATCTGAAGCTGGGCTTAGCTTCTGCATTTAACATTTGTACTCTACATCCGTGTATCAGAAATCGACATCCCAAGGAAACTCAGAGGTACTTGTCATGTGAGCGTGTTTTGTGGCCCAGGGGCTTACTCTGTCACCAGCACAGCTTGTCATCTCCATAGGGATGGGCCAAGTGCTTTCGGGCTTGCTGTTTCCCGCTGCACCCATTCTCCAGATCCTAAACAGCACAAGAAGATTAATTCCTCTTTCGTGTTGGGATGGATAGATTCTGCCATCTTTCAGCAGCAATACAAACTCCACAATCAGATCTTGCTAGAAGTCCAGTCTTGGTCAGCTCTATGATAAATGGCAACTTAGAGGGTCCTGACTGTCCAGCCTGGATGTTCTCTCCAGAGAGTGAATAAATTTGCTCTTGGCAAGGGGGGCTTCTGTATTGCAGACAAATATCTGCTAGAAACTAAACTGGGACCAAGCCAAAAATAACTACTGGAGGTTTAAGAGAGTATGTCAGGATTTTGCACTATGAACCTTAACAAAAAAAAACTCTTAACTCGCTCTGGATGGAAGCTTATTTTTCTTGTTGCAAATTAAATAACAATGACAGAAGTCTGACCTTTTCCACTCCAAAATCTAATCCCAAAGAAACGGAGTTACTGGAAATCTAATTTTGCCTTCGAGGCTGATTAATTATTTGATCATGCAAGTCTAGGCCAGCCAAACAGTTTACCTTTCTTGCATGGCTGCTGTTCCAGTTAAGAATGTCACCTCAGAGAATAGTCAGTTTAGAGCTTAAACTGAGGAGCTGTAGAGAATTTCACACATTAAAACTGGATTCACTCCCACACCTGTTTCTTAAGCAAAAGTAGGTGTCCGTATAAACACAAAGAAACAAAGAGCTCTTGGAGGGATGGGGTGTTATAAACAGCGACTTAGATTGCTGGTAATATGTTAGAAATCTTTCTGTGGTAGATATTTTACATGGCATCCCTTGGTTTTAAGCAATGTATATTTGAGATCTACAACTACTCAAAATGTCTTGGTGACAGGGTGGCAAAGCCAAGTAGCTGCGAGTGCTGAAGGGAGAAGGCACTTCAGGCACAAGTCACTGGCAGGAGAGCACTGCCGTGGCTCTAACACAGGGTGCAGTAAGGCAGAGCATGAAGCTGGGGGCCAGGGACACCCAGGGATGGTGGCAGCAGGAGCTGCTACTTGCTCACGTCCTCCCACTGCCAAGGCTTCAGACCAGAGAGCAGACTCTGCACCAGCCTGGAGTCCTCCTCTGCATGGGAGCTGGGCTGTGCGGGGAAGGAGAGCCACTGTGCTTGCACTCTGCAGGCACTCAGCCTCTCCTGCAAATGCACAGGCTTGTTTGTATCATCCCTTCCTCAAAATGAGTTACACTGGCTGAAATGGCTGGTTTTTGACTTGCCATTATGGTTTTCTGCAGTGCCAATGGAAAAGCGCAGGAAGAGGTTTTGCATGCATTTTACATCCTTACAGTTTTTGTGCCCAGAGCTTTTGCCAAGGGGCATTTGGAAATTTTGTCTGTTTGTTTGGCGTTTTGAGATGACCTCCAGCCTTGCTGGATGCAAGACCATGCATCGCTAGTGGCCACACCACGTATGTGCGCTTATTTCTGTCCCAGGAATTGTGCTCAGACATCTGGAAATACTTGTCCCCGAATGATAGTGAGTCACTGGGATAGATTATCCAGGAAGACAGTATTATCTTCACTGCTGGAAAGGCCTTTAAGAAACATCGAGAAAACTGTCAGTCAAGCAGGGCACATACCAAGTTCATCCCTGCAAGGATCAAATCCTTTCCAGCTCTGCGTGTGTGAATTCTATGCACAAAAAATTCCTAGAGCAATGTGGGCATGCCCACTGTAGCATGAGCATTTGTGTTGTAGCCTCTCTGCATATAAAATATTCTCTGGCAAGAAATGGCAATTCTGAAAAAAACTCCAACTTTTCAGAATAACCCTCTTTGTAACTTGTCACATCCCTCTCAGTGGCATTTCTCCATTTCTGCTGAGACAAGGGCTCATCTGTAGCTCTCAGGAGAAGTAGTCTATGTTACAAATACTTCCTTTCCCCCTGCCAAAAGGTAAAGGTGGAAACAGCAAACGGGTTGAGAAAGACGTTTTGTTAGAAGCGTGTTTCTCAGTATGACAACCTGGTTTGGAGAATATTCTGTTTATGAAGAGCTCTTTCTCTCAAAGGGGAGGATCTGCCAAGGAGAATAAAATACTCTGGTGTGGACTTCTCCCACACTCCTTTCTGTGTCCAG
Source organism: Mohoua ochrocephala (assembly GCA_013398855.1). Classification (NCBI taxonomy): domain Eukaryota; kingdom Metazoa; phylum Chordata; class Aves; order Passeriformes; family Acanthizidae; genus Mohoua; species Mohoua ochrocephala. The sequence continues at coordinate 307,528 of VZTA01006625.1, read as the reverse complement.
AAGCCTCTACATTCCAGTTGTCTATTTTCCCTCCTACTCCTCTCTATTTGTAGCTTTTGGGCAAATCTCATTCATCTCCTCTGAGCTCAAGTTAAGGGTAGCAGAACATAAAGCTCCAGCACAGACTGGAGACATTCCTTATCTTACGCATCTCTTCCTGATCTCTGCAATGATCCTCTGACAAAAATGCAAACAAGAAAACGTTTTCAAAGGATTTGTGATGTCTGGGGCAAGAAAGAATTTCCAACCGACCGCCTTCATCCCACCACCTGTCAGAACTCCCCCCAAAAGGCCACAGGGGTGATCATACTTAAATTAATAGTACAAGAGAAGGTTTATTCTGAAATTATGGAAAATACCCTTTTTCTGTAATTCCTTTTTCTAGCTGTACATGTGGTAGGAAGCCCCTTACCTCAAAGGAATGTCACAGTACCTGTTGAGGGTTTGGTAAGTGCCTTGGGTGGGGAGCAGCTGAAACATGGTGTTGTGGGCAGTCTACTCAGGCCAAGGCCTGGTTTTAAAATTTAGGTGAGCATAAGATCACTGGTGCTGCTCCAATTTTGAGATGCTCTGGTGTGACAGCAAGGACCGTCTGAGTGTATTTATCAATATAAAGTTACAAAACAGAAAAGACAGGGTAAAAGAAGCTTTTACTGTAAAGCTTTATTTATACAGACATAGTCACGCTCAGTACAGCATTGTTATACCACTGCTTTAGCAGCTTCAGCCTTTGTCAAAGTGGAAAAAAAAGTTCTCAGGTCTTTACTGCTGCAAAATACCACTTTGGTAAAGCTCCTGTATCCCTGAAACAAGCTTCAAGTTGTGGATAATTATTTTGGGAAAGAAGGAGAAGAAAACAGCTGAGCTATTTTTTTCCCTCCCTTTTTCCTTAGTTCATTCTTTTTACCCAGCAGCTCAGATTTTAGAAGGCTTCAGGTGAATGACACTGAAGTACTTGCTCTTTTCTCCCCTTCTTGGTGGTGGGGCTCGTATGAGTTCATCACAGAATAAGATGCCGGTGGCACTCGACTGCCAGCCTCCCCTCCCAGGCTGGTTATCCCACACCGATGGATGTCCATGAGCAGAAGGTGCCCGGCATTTCCTTCCTGCAGGCCTTTCTCTCACAGCTGTGTGGTGTCCCCACCCAAAGCCACCTGGTCACTGAGTAATCCCACTCCTGCCAAGAGGCCAGTGGCACACCTGCCATGGTTGCCTTCACCAGGAGCTAAGAGATCTGGTGGTGGCAAACAATATCCTGCTTTGGAAGTGATCCACAAGGATCATCAAGGTCCGACTCCTGGCCCTGCACAGGACAGCTCCGAGAGTCACACAATGTGACTGAGAGCATTGTCCAAACACTTCTTGAATTCTGGCAGGTTCGTGGGGTGTGTTCCAGTGCCCAACCACCCTCTGGGTGAAGAACCTTTCCCTAATATCCAACCTAACCCTCCCCTGGCACAGCTTCAGGCCGTCCCCCTTGTGTCCTGTCACCATAGAGCAGAGATCAGTGCCTGCCCCTCGCATCCCCTCGTGAGGATATTGCAGACCCTCAGTCTCCTCTTCTCCAGGCTGAACAAGCCAAGCGGCCTCAGCCACTCCTGGCGCGGCTTCCCCACGGCCGCTCCCAGCTCCGCGGCCCGG
>VZTA01006625.1:286769-305761 GCA_013398855.1 Mohoua ochrocephala | reverse complement strand
CGGGCCGGGCCCTCACCGAGCCCCGCGGCCCCCGCGCTCCCGGCTCCGGGAAAGCAACACACCTTCGAATCGTTATTCTTTAAAGTACGACTGAACTCTTAAATTATATATACGAGAAGGAACTAGAAAAAAAAAAACGACAGTAAGAAGTCTTCTTTATTCTGACTTATGGGTTTATTCGTTTTATCTAAACATATGTGCTTAGAAAATCTTAACTTCCACGTAATCTTAGGAAGTGATGCAGCCATTTAAAAAGAGCTATATTTTAACACACGCACACACAAAATTACACCTTAATTTTTGGGAACGAATTTTTGACTTTTATTTTCTATCACACTAGCAAGCACAAAAGACATTTTTCTCCAGATTTTCACTGACATCTTCTTTGTATGCATCACATCAATGCACCTTCGTGATGTGTTGTCTTTCTCCTCGTTACCGGTGACAAAAAGAATACGGCCATAAACTCAACCTTAGTATTAAATATTTGTGCAGGCCATGCGCCACCTCCTCTGTGCCCCACTACGCCTCTGAGGGCAGGAAAGCCCGCAGTCCCCTCTGGGGCTTGGCACTAGGAGCAACTTGGGTTCGACTCACCTCCCACTTCTCAGGGCAGCAAAACTCAGTTCTGCCTGTGCCTTCATCTGTTCCTGTTTCACTCTCATTACAAAGGAGGAGGAAATTGTAGTTCAGAAAAAGGCCACCCAGTTAGCTGGGATCCTGGGCCTCCCTACTGGGAGAAGGTAGGGGAATTCCAGTCCCAGCAGATGAAGCTCTGTGTAGGCAAGAGGGGGAAAAGAAATTAATTTTCAGGCCTGAGTCCTTATTTTCTATTCCTAAGAGACCTAAGGGACTCTGGTTTTCATTGTGGTTTTCATTATATGTAGAGCTGGCCCTGGGAGCCTACAAAAATCCCAAGTGCCTTAAGGCTATAGAAACACCAGGCTCTCCATCCTCTGTGGGAATCTCTTCAGCAAGCCAGATTTTGCAGCTGATGTTCATCACCGATTTCTCCCCGAGTTGCACTCAGAACTCCTCACACTCAATTTGTAAATGTGTATCTGCTTGAGGGCAGAAGATAGAAGCTGCTCACTTGGTCGCAAAGAGTTAAATGAAGGGGCAGCACAGATCTCCTTACCTAATCTGGATCTAACAAAGCACCCTCTCAGTCTTCGTGGGCATTGCTGCCCTGCAGCTTTCCCTTTCCCCTCTGGTGGGAGACAAGGTCATTCCTTTCTGTCCTAGTGTGCTTTAATCTTAGGCAACGTGATGGCTGCAGCAGCTGCTGCTCTAGGAGCTGCGGTGGCTGCCTGCCCTGGGCTAACCAGGCTGAGTTGGTGTCAGGAATGTGTGAGATAGTCCCTTGTGAGGAAGCCAGGACTGAAGCCGTCTGGAGTGTTGTATGCATCAATCTGGGGCTGATATTCAGAAGAAAGGGGATTAACCAGTCATACACAACGTCTGGAATTGTTGGGGGAAGAGGCAGTTACCTAACCATCATCTTTTACCTGGATCTCTGTGCATCCATACACTGACCCATGGACACACTGTAAACCCACTGGGAGAGGTGCTGCTTTTTCATTCAAGGTGTGTCCAGTATAAGATTCTGTGGTGGCCTTTTTCACTGATTAGAGATCTGTAATGACACCGTGGCTAATTAGCAATGATGGACATTAATTGCAAAAGCAGAGAGTGCAGAACATATTCAAGAAACATGCTGGAGAGTAGGTGAGACAGACCATAAAGAGCTTTTCAGCTACTGCTGATTATAGGTGATACTGAAAGAGTGCAAGGAGGAAGGTGACTGCTTCTGTAGGAGAAACAGCTATGATCAAGCTATTGGGACGCAAACACTGAAATTCTCTATTCTGGCTTGCTCTCCCACTTTTGGTTAGGCCAGAAGTCTTCCCTCTTTCCTGAAACACTGGTGGCTCTGTGTGGCAATACCCATTTTATCTGTACTTTGGAGGTGGAGGAGCTGAGGCACAGAAGATGAAGCACTGGCCTTGCACAGCACCTTAGTAGTAGAGGTAGAAGCAGAATAGAAGTCTGCAGGTGACAGTACTAGGAATACCAGCCTGCTTTTCTTCTCTGGGGAAGAAAATACAGTGCCTGGAGGGCATGATGGTAACATATCACTCTGTGTGAGGAATAGTGCTGGTCCAGAATTGGAGGTCCTCCTAGTGTGTACTGAACATAAATAATTTGCCCCCGAGTCAAATGGAGAAACAAAGAACGGCACCAGCTCACCTTTGAAAAATTGCCTTTATTAGACCAGTCTTGCTAAAATTGCTTGGAGTAACAGATTCTAAAATTGAGCTACTGAATTAGTCTCAAATGGAAACTGTGACAGCCAGCCTTAAAGTGGAGAAAATTGGATTTAAGAATTGCACCTTGGGCATAGCAGGATGTCTAGGAAGTTGCTGTGCTGTAGCTGATGAACTCATATGGAGCACGGATTTCATGCTGGTGAATAGCAACGTAGTAAATGTTCTACAGAAACATTACAAACCCAGGCTGGAGAAAATCCCTTTAAAGAGGTGACCCAGGTGAGAAAATGCTTTGTAGACAAGTAATCTGCTGTGAGCAAACTGCAGTCCTGGAGGATTACAGTCACTCTCACAATCGTGTGTGGTATGTTCCCAGCTCACGAGGAAGGAGGAAGGGAATGGCCTTTGAAACAGAGTAGTGAGAGTGGAAGGGGCAAGTGCTTTTGTATGATTTCAGCTGTGCAACAGCATTTCCAGGGTCAGGGCTCAGTGATAAGGACTCTTGAAGGAACGCACCTCTGGTAGATCAGGAAGCCCTATGGCAATGATATGCCCTTAGAGCATGGTAGGTTCTGGCTCCAGGGGGACAAAGTAAGGAAAAGGTGAAGGTAGGTGTAGAAAGTTTTGAAAAGAGCTGAACACTTAAATGAGTTAGGCCTGAAAGGTTTTCTGGAGAAGACAGTAAGGTTTATTAAGGTCCTTCTAATATCAGCTTGGTTCGTGCACACCAGGGGAAAAAGTCCATTTACTATTACCCTACTCACAAATGATGGTTTCTAATTTTGAAGAACTCAATTCTGTAAGTTTTTACATGGAAGAAGAATCTCTTTGAGAAATACTCGTGAGCACCTTTGCTTGTTGGGGTGCAAAGGGGCCTAAGGGTTCATGGGACCAACACACATAGGCACTAACACCCAAAAGGCATTAAGGCAAAGAAAAAACCCCAAAAAAAGAAAAAAACCCCTCCCCTTAGCAATTCTACAAAACAAGATTTTTTTTGCAATGGATTTTCCTACTGATATGCTGTACAAAGGAATGCAGCAGCTTTGTGGTATTAAACGAAAGTTTGTTGCAGTTTTCTCAGAGACCCATACCACAGTTCTCCATCTGCCTACAGGTTTCTGTATGAATGTCTAGTATCAGGATCCTTTCAAGAATGCAGGAGTCATTCTTGGCACTAGCTATCAGTATATTCCTTAAAATAATCAAATCAGGTCAGTGTGGTGGGGTTTTTTTAAATTCTGGAATATAAATTCATAATTTCAGCATTTTGTAGTTACTCTGTGTTAAAGAGTCCACATCCACTGGCGAGCCCTGAGCAGAATCCTGGCTTAGCTGACAGTTTCAGTGAAGATTTTCTGTGCACCTTGGGTGATTTAACTTAATCCATCTCCCTGTCTCAGCTCCTTATCGGCAAGATGGAGGTGATAACACCACCCCATAGGGGTGACATGGGGATAAATGTAATCAAGAGATTGTGCAGGCATTAGCGTACCAACAACCGCAAAATACCTAAGATTGCTTATCTAAATATGAAGGTTAATTGCACTCCTGAGAGGTAGCTAGCTTGCATTCTTTTTAGCTGATAAAAGGGAGCGTGCTTTGTCCAGCCTCAGACCGCTCACCAAGAATGCAGTTGTACAGTGCTGGACTCCTTTTCAGCTGCAAAACGATTGCCATGGACATAGCACGTGGGTGTGTAATGCTCTCCAAAACGCCAAGGGCTGGATTTCCAGCAGAGCTGCACACTCTAAATGGAGATTTGACATTTTCTAAGGGGTTCATCTCCCATTGAGAACAAGAAGAGACTCTGGGAGCTTAAGCGCCTTTGAAAAAAAATCTGGCCTCTGTGCAGGAGCTGAGCTTTCTTAAGACTGAAAAAAAATGAATGAAGGGTGTGTGAAATCAAACCATAAATGAGCTCGGAGCAGCGGCGCCCTGTGACCCGGCTGGCGAATGGAATAGTGTGAGTGTAATGTGCACACGGATGGTGAGAGAGAGAATTATCACCGAGCTGATGAGGCTCCTGGATCAGAGTTTCAAAAGGTTAATATGCTTGTCAGAAGACAGAAGTTGGTCTCTACTGGCAGCAATAGCTCTTCAAAGCTCTTCTGACTATTTGTTTTACCAAAGCTGTATGCACCGGTATTGTACTTTTCAGCCACATATGTGGCCTTTAAGTCTTAATCCTGTTCTGACTAGGGTCAAATTCAAAGGCTTTTCCCTGCCCCATACCATTAAGCTTCTGATATGACTTTTATTGTGAGGCAGTCAGGCATTATACTGATTCCTGGGTATAAAAATGCACAGCTATATTTTCCTATTATGAGAGGCATCCTGCTCTGTTCACACACACTGGACACCCTGCAGAAGTTTTTCACTTTTGGTTGGATTGAAGAGCTTTGAAACTATCCAAACGATGATATTTTTTTTTCCTGTTTCTCAGTCATTGCTTTTTTGCTCCTGTTCTGAAAGAGTCTGTCACAGATGTGCTGCAATACCAGCACACATTGAAGTGTAGCTGCCGTTCCTTTGTAGCACTCCTGCCTTGGAGCTCTGCATGCTAGAAAAGGACATGTCCAACTTCTTCTTCTAGATGGTCCTCTGCAGAGGGAGCCTGCTTGGACCAGGTAGAATTAGTGTGAGATTATATGCTTTCTATCAGATAATGGGTACCTGCGTCTGTTTCTGTAGGAATACAGGTTCTCTGTGGACTTTGCCCTCAGTTTCTCTCAGGTCTGTGTGGAGCCTCCCTCCATACACTGTTGAGTTTTAAGGCTCTGTAGTTTTCAGGGGAACGTTTGCCATTCCCTGTGCTGTCAGGCTTCCTTCCAGCTCCGTGTCTTGCCTTGAAATTCTGACATTCTAGGCTGTATAGAGGAATGTGAATCATGGGTATGTTCCTAGGGGAATGGAGGAGGCCTCCCAAACACCTCCCTAGAGAGGATTAATTCTGTGAAAGAGTAGTAATGGCTGTCTCTCTTACGTAGGTGAACACCTCAGCATCAGCCACACTGTCCCTTTTCTCCACTCATCTTATACCTGTGTGCAACCCCACCCTGCGCTCCCCAATGTCCATTTCACAGGCAGTACCATGGCAGAGAAATCAAGCTATGGAGAGCAGCTGTGTTCCCTCTGTGGTGCAGGCAATCCAGTTTCACCTGAGGGCACTGGCACTGCGGTTTCAGTTCTTGCTCTCTGTCCCAGTCAGGTACCAGACCCAGGCACATCCCTTGCCTGTGATCTTGGCAGAAGATCCAGCCCAACGTGCATATGGGGATTCTGACTTCACTTCCTTCTCTTTGTAGCTGACAGGTTTTAAACTGAAATGGGAGACATTAAACTAACACTTACTTGCCTTCTGTCTAGGGTAACTGGAGGATTAATATTTTGGTTGAGAATATATTTTATGCTAAATACAATATTTTACTAGACTTGAAAATATAGAAGAGTTTGGATGTTTTGCTTTTCAGGTTTTATGTGCAATAAAATGATGACTGGTATCAAATAGGTGTAATTTAATTTTTATGTGACTGTTTCTCCCTCTCCAATTCTCAAATAAAATGCTCAGCACCTTTTAAAAAGCCCACCTGCACTAAGAGACTGCTTTTTGTTGGCCTCTAGAGCACTAGTTTTAATTTGTTAACAGGAAAATATCTTTTGAAGGAGGATTATACAAGCTAAGAGATGTTTTTAGAATGGGAGAGAAAAAGTGAAATTGCAGGCAATGAACTCCTGGAAATGGACTCAGGCATAGGATAAATAAGTGCAGCCTTAACCGTGCATCCTCTTCTGCAAGGTGTGTTCAAACTGTTTAAATTCCGCCCGTTTTGCTTGCTGCACAGGGGAGGTCCTTCAGCCAGACCATCCTGCTGCTCCTTGTGCTGCAGCTAGCAGGGAAAACCAGAATTGCTAATGCTCTTTGTAAAGGTGATTTAGATTCTTTAAACCATTTGGTCCTGCTCGTAGGAATCCCTCTGGCAGATCTTGCTCTTAATTCAGCCCAAGGTGACCTTCCTCCCCTACTTTGTTAGTCAGCATGTCCAGGACTCTGTGCAGAGAGGAGCCTAAATACACATGTATGGAAGTGCAGATGAGGGAGCTGTTCTCTGAGTTCAACAAAGGGAACCTGGTCTGCTCCTGGAGCCCCACTTTGAGGGCTACAAAGGGCAATAACTTCACTGTGGGGTCTCCCATGGCCATGAAATAAAGTCATGGAAAGGGACAAGATGCAAGATGCCAGCCACTCCTGCAGCACTCTCTGAGGATGGCTCAGCACTCTATTCCTTGTCAGTCTTGAGCATCTCTGTCCCCTGAGAACAGGAAGATTCCTCAGTGGAGTTAAAACATCTAATTCCTTTCACAGATTTTCTTCTGAGAAGCCTCTGACATACGGCTGTGGCAGCACTGTGTTACTTGTACATTACCTGTTTTTCTAGCATGAGGATTTGCTGAATGAAGTGTATTTCTTTGCTCTTTGAACAGTAAAAACCTGGAAGCCATCTTCTTTATCCTCAAAGGAGATATACCCACACGACTCTTACCAACATAAATAAGGTTTCAAATAGTTAAGGATTGCTGAACTGAGCTTATAGCGTACTACGAATAGTAAAAAAACCCCAAAACCTTACATTTTTGTTGCTGTTTAAATGGCTCAAGTAGACCATCTGCTTCTGAAACAGCTCATGTGTTTCTGCTTCTGGAACTGCTCATGTATTTTTGGATTTGGTTACAAACTGACCACAGCATTGCAAACAGCACTCATCTGCGGAGATGTCTGTTTTTATACACAATGTGAGACTGGAAAGAGAGATGTGTCTAATCAGTGTTTTAGAAGTCAGACAGGAATGGTATGATTCCAACTGGCACGGCCATGCCCTTGTAATGTCACTTCGCTACCACTTAATTTGTATAAAATAGGAAAAATTCAAAATGGATGTTACCATAATGGGAGCATCCAATGAATCCCTTGTTTGTGGCAAAAGAAAGCTGTCCATCTAACTTCACTTTAGCCTTCTGTGATTCGCATGGGATGTAGAATTACAGCATTTGTTCTTAAGCAGAATTATGGATGAGGCCCAAGACTAACCGCCAGCTCAGTTATTTCTTCCTGATGCATGTCATTAATAGCCCCTGCACCTCTCACCTCTATGAAATTGGCAGCTAGTGAGGTGCCTGTAAGAGGCTAATTGCCTCCTGGAGCCAATTGTTAATCTCCTGGTGTTAATTGCCAAAAGCAGGGGAAATCAGGGTAGGCAAGGGGCACAGGAGCTGTGTGCACATTAGAGCTGTGTAGCAAAATGCAGGTGTTCAACTGTGCTCCATGACACCACGGCAGAACTTAGCGAGTTGGAAACACAAACCGAGTGTAAATCCTGCATGTTTTGCTGCATTTGTCATTCATCACCTTCAGGTTGCTACTCTATGAGGGAGCTATAAAGCGGGTGGGACGGAATCTGGGCCCTGAGGAGGTCAAATATAGTGTACCAAGGATCTGACTGGGGTGCCTGTACTAGCTGATGTTGAGATGACACTAGCAGTGTTGTGATGGGTTGGGAAAGAAAAAGAATGGAAGTGCAAAAGTCGTATAGTTTAGTTCTCTGTTTTGCCATGGCTTTTCAATGTGATGTTTCCAGACAGAAGGGTGAATTTAATCCTAGAGCTAAATGAATTTCTGGAACTATTCTAGTAACTTCAGTTGAGTTGATCCCATCTCCATAAAGATATGTCTATAGTGTGTTTGACTTGTGCTTTTGGATCTGCTTTTCTAAGATTAGATGACTGAGTACCTTCCTGAAAAACAGAGAAAACTGTGTTACTTTATGGATAAACTAGGATGCATAAACAACTACGAAGTTATGCAGACTGTAGTGTGAGCCAAAAATCTGAGCAAGATATGTTTGATAAGACACCTATTACGCACGTAATCTGCTGGGAAAAAACCCTTCTCGGCTCTTTTTTCAGTCTGTCAGACTGGTGACTTTTGAGCATCCCAGTTTACAGCTTCTGTCTAGACTATGGTTTGACCTTTTGTTCCTGGTGTCAGATGGTGACTTTCAAGAGCTCGAGTCTGCTGCTGTTGGGCAGTGATGGGAGTGTGCATTCTGCTAACCTGAGCAGCTGGAACATCTGTTGGGGGAATAAAACCATCAGTTGTTTGTCTGGATGTTTGCGTGATAAGAGACTTTGGCTGTGGGGCTTTGTCAGCATGTGTGACAAATGTTTTATCTCCCAGTTTACAGTAGAATTCTTTTAAACAAGTACAGATTACTTTAGATCTTTTTAGATTTTTTAAAATCCTTTTCTTTTTTACCTGGAGGGGAAGAAAACAGAAATCTACTGTGGCTACTGTATATTGTAATGGATATTTTGCAAACTAGTGGCAACAACAATTAAGTTAGCTTACAAATTCCAGTCTGGAAACTGCCTGCATGACTCAAGGGGCTGAGAAACACTTGAAAAAATAGCCCTGAAGATTTTTTGGATGCTGGTGACATGAGTGGGAAAATTAAATACAAAGAAGGAGGAGGTGATAATACCACACTGATAGTGTTGTGGTTAGTGAGCAGCAGTAACAGTAACAGATTCGAAGAGCACCTCTGCTTTGATTTGGTTTTCATGTTGGCTGCAAGCTGTACTTTTAACACACCATGTAGATATGCTGAAGAGCCATCTACAAAGTTCTACCCTTCAGCCTATTTCTTTCTCTGTGTAATATGGTGCACTAACATGTATAGGAGCGGTGAAGAAAAGAGGAAAAAAGCTTTGTGACCTAGTTTTATACACAAATTAGAAGGCTTAATTTGAGGCACAATCATTTCATCAGGTGTGTGTTGCAACTTAAACTGGCAGGATGATTGGGTCCCTTGAGAGACGATTTTGTTTTGATTAATTTTTCCCTGCCCTAACTGCAAAGCTACTTGATATTTGCTTTAATACACGTGGATTTAGCACCTGCAGCTAGCATTGTGACAGATGTAGTCACAAAAATTAACATAAATTTATAAATAAAGTAACAAAAAACACAACTGCAAAGATAAAGGTAAAGGCAGGCCCTGCCACTGAACTCAGTTATTAAAGAAATGATGTGTTTTTCTTTTCTTTTCTCAGCTTTGTACCTTCTGGACAGTCTGAAACTAGTGAGTTATATAACATCAAATCAAAGCAACAAAGTTTCAGGTATTTTAGGGAAATCTCTTCTGTGGAACGGAGAGGAGACCCTCTTACAAGAGACCTTCTCTCAGTGTCCCCAAAAGTGCAGTGAAGAGAAGCGCTGTCACAAGCCCTCGCTTGCTGCTGTACCCTTGCTCGCTACCCGAAGAGGAAAGGCAATCTCCTAGCATGCCACAGGATATTCCCTCCTCCCTGAGGATGAAAGGCTCTGAGATCAGCAGCCCTCAGAAACACAGCGGTGGCTGCCTGCACTGGAGGACCTGTGAGTGCATTTTTACCATAATGGCTTGTACGCCTTAGGGAGGACTCTCTGCCTTCGGTGCTGGAAGAAACCTGTGGTTGGCCTTCAAAGGGAGGAGCTCTGCAGGGAAGCAGCCAGCCTGAGGAACACCAGAAGCGCTACTGCTACTGCTGAGAACTTCTGGAGGAAGGGATGGGGTGGTTCTCCAGCCTCCAGCGTGGGATTTGTGCCAGTGGCACCGAATGCTACTGTTCGGTTCTGTAAAGCCTCAAATCTCATTTCAGTAAAACTTGTGTTAATGTGTATCCAAGCTGTGCACACACTGCTAAAATCCACTTCTCTAAAGTGCTTTCTGGTCATGGTTTATATTCTCCTTAGAATGAATCACAGATGTTTTGTTGTTTGGGTTTTTTTTCCCCTTAATCCCATCAGTTACACGGTGGGCGAGCACGCTGTGGTTTGAACTAGGTCTGTTTAATTTTTTACTTCACAAACTGGTGGTAATATGGGAAAGGGAGGGGAAGAAAGGTTTATAGTCCAAACACACAAAGGAAGATCATATCTACTTCCTCAGTGCATTGAACTTACGTGTCCAGGTTTTGGTAGCAACCAGGGGCTGACCTCATGCCGGGTACAGCTGGCTCCAAAACAGACCCACTGCTGTCCAAAGCTGAGCCCATCAGTGAAGCTGGTGGCACCTCAATGGAATGTGTTGAAGAAAGGGTAAAACATGCTGTGTGGCTGTTTTGAGAGAGAGGAATGAGGGAAAAAAATTAAAAAATAACAGCCCTGCAGGCACCAAGGTCAATGAAAAAAGGGAGAGAGGAGACGCTCGAAGCACTGGAGCAGAGGTTACCCTACAGCCTGTGGAGAAGGATGTGGTGAGGCAGGTTGTCCCTCTGCAGCCCATGGAGGACCATATCAGAGCAGGTATCCACACTGCAGCCTGTGCAAGACCCCGGGCTGAAGCAGGGGAACAGTGTGAGGAGGAAGGACAGGCAGAGAGGGACTGCTTTATGGACTGTCCACAAACCCCATTCCTCATCCCCCTGTGCTGCTTGGGGGAGAGGGAGATAGAAGAGTCGGGAGGTTGAGCTGGGAGGAATGGGATGTGGGGTGGTGAAGGTGAGGTTATTTTTTTGGATTTTATTGGGGTTTGGGCTTTTTGTTTGGTTGGTTTTGTGGTTTGGTTTTCAGTTCTACCTTTGTTTTTCTCACCATACGAGTCTATTTCTAATGGGCTATAAATGAAATAAATCTTAGTCTGTTTTGATTCTTACACTAACTGGTGACCGATTCCCATGATTTTTCATCTGGACTCAGGGGCTTTTCCATCTTGCTTTCTATCCCCTGTCCTGTTGAGGAGGGGGAATAACAGAGCAGCTGGGTGGAGGTCTGGCGGCTGGCCAGGGTTAAACTGCTGCACTCACTTACAGTATGGCCACACAGAAGGTTGATTTGGCAAATGACAAACACAAAGGTAATGGAAGTCTCCAGTCTTGGAGAGAACGAACAGTGAATGACCATGCAGAGATACAAACTTTCCCCACAACAGAGTGGGCTCTCCATACTCCACAGGTTGATGTCCTCTAAGAAAATCTCCCCAGTAATGCCAAAAGCTGACTCAATTGTATGGCACCATTTGCAGAAAGGGCAGTAGAAATAGATCAGTTTGCTTTTCAATAGCTCGAGTTTGAAGTTCTGTCATTCAAATGGAATCTCTACCAGTAGTTGTTATTTATAAAGTGATTTCGAGTCTTTTTTTGTGTCATTTAAAAAGGATGGTTTGCAGTTGCAGTGACAGAAAACTTTCTTCTCAGAGTTAGCTATATGTTTTTTGGGGAAAAACAATGTGCCTTTCAGGATGCATTTGCAACATTATTTGATTTTGACACCAGTGAAAAGGAAACTAACGCAGACTTGAAAGTCATTAGTCATAAACTTCTGCAGTCCAAAATATGCATATGCATTCTCTGTTTGTTTTACTTAAATATTGGCTGCAAGAGAATAATGAGGCACAGTGAAGCCTCCAGAAAACAGTTCTGTTTTGTGGTGGGTTTTTTTTATGATGAATCACATGTAGAAAATGGTCATTCTTCTTCCTGTGCAGGGCTGGACAGACAGCTTAATGGTATTTGTTCCTCATCAGCCTTTGACAGATGTTATGGAGTCAATATGGATATGTTATCCTAGCTCATCTCCAGGAAGAGATAAGCTGTGATAGAATTATGGCTCCTGTTTCATAAATCAGATCTGAAACCCTACCAGAATGGATCAAGAAAATGCACTGTAGCTGCTGTTGCTGCTCTGGAAGACATTGTTAACTTTCTGTTCTGAAGAAAGGTGACAAAAATATCCCTTTTTGCCTTCTAGACTGCAGAAGGAAGATGCATCAAATTACCAGAACTGGGTAACCTTTCTAATTGGGTTAATTTTTCTCAATATAATTAAACTAGGGGTAAACTCAAACTTTTCCTCTCATGTAGGCCAAGGTATACTTTACTGTTTCAGCCATGGTTTTCCAGAGTCACCTCTCAAGAGGGTTTATAGTTTCTCTTTGCTGGAGCTAAGTCGTGTTCTCCTTTGCAAACACTTCAAAGCACAGTTGGAATTGTAACTCCAGCGTGGGTGGTTCATAAGAATAGGGAGCCACACCAGAGGGCAAAGGGAAGGAGTAACTCATTACACAGACGTGACACTCGTGGAGTGACGGATGTGTGAAGTGATTTGGAAAAATGTCTTTGCAGGTTGGATAATATTATTTCAACAGCTGCTGTGTGATTTATTATCTCTGTTCCCTCTCCTGTAATATCACCTAGACATCCTTTAAATAGAAAGAGTCCCTGAAGTCACACCTTTTAATTGAGAAGGGATAGTGCAAGAGAAAAACCCAAGCATTTAATTAGCTCTAGAAAATGCTTTTCTTTTAAATGTGTTTCTAAACTGCTTCTTATAATCCCATAGTGCTTTTCAGTTAAGCACCTCCTAGCACTTCTCAAGCCTAAGGTCACTGTAGTGTAGACTGAGAAAAACCCTACTTGTAACTACGAATTGCTGCCTCTCCTCTTCAGTATGTTGAATTTTAGTAGTGCAGTTGTCCTTTGGGCACAAAGCCCACCTTGTTTTCAACCTTGGATCTCTTTTTAACATCCATACTTCTACTGGCTGCAGTGGATTTTTTCTCCTAGTGCAAATGTCAAAGGAATGAGACACAGGAAAAGCATAACAACATAAGAGGTATGTAACTTTCCACTTAAGGCTGTTGACTTGCTGTTGATTTTGGAAATTATTCAACACATGTAAGTCCTAAAGACTTTAAGCACACAATTAAACCAAATATGTGTGTTACTTGAACATGTAGTAGTTAGAAATGTAAACTAGAATGAAAAATTGCAGAGAACTCATTTCACTACTGAAAAATAACAAAGAATTTCTCCAGCATCTGTTGACTTAAAATGGTCTTCTGAACAAGTTCCAGGTATCCAAAGAGGATATGTGTTTGTCTTCAGTTTTAGCATAAAAGGGGGGAAAAAAAGAAAAAGAAAAGATTTTCTGACAATCATAAGGAACTAAAGTCTTGTATGAAAGTATGGCATTTTGAGATAGGGTTAACACTTTTATCGGGAAACATTTTATAAAGAAACATGTTTATGTTTGTATCTAGTTGGATTTTTTGGGTTTTTTTGGGTAGAAAAAAATCTAGGAAAAGAGAGGACATATTATTGACCTCAAACAACCTCTACTGAAATTAACATGGTCAAGTACAATGAAAAATGAGGCTCCCATTTTTGACTGTAATGTAGGTGAGAAGATAACAGGATACAAGCTGAACTTTAGAGCAGAGAAAATATGAGATTTGGCAGCATTTCCTTCAAAAACAAAAGATTCAGAAGACTCTGTTGGGATTTGTTTCATCTAACTGTACAATATAGGTGCCTGTAGCAGAGCTGACATCCAGGAGCTTTTCAGTCGATGAGCACTTTCAGGGCATGATTCACCTCATTGCTCTTCAGATGTCTAAAACAGGGCAAATTAATTGTGTCATGTTAATGTGTTTTCTTTTCTGTTGACTAACCGTGTATCGACATTTGACCAGTTGGAGACCAGCTGGATGGATAATAAGAGTTGGTGCAATGGATCTACCCTAGAAGAGACAATAATAACGGTTTTGAAAGAAAAATTTACAGAAAATACCAGCAATTTATTTACATAATCAGAAATAATTAGAGACTGTTTCAGAAAAGCCAAACAATCATGTTAAAGGACTTTTAAAATCCCAAACACAGGAGATGATTACAAAAAAAATACAGTCTCGACAATCTGAGTTACTGGTTTCCCAGTTTCCTTTTTCTTTTTGGATGGGGCAGATATTTCCTTGTTCCCCATCCCTTCAATAATTATTTACTCTAGGATTCTGTTCGCATCTTCTGCAAAGACCTTTTTGGGGTTCTTTTAAGTCTGTGTGTTCATTCCTATTCAGCTGGATTTTTCCCCCCAGGTAACATATAAGCCGCTCCAACTCCTGGAGGCAAATCAATTTGCTCCTGAAAGTAGCTCCCTTGAACTTTAGCTGGGAAAGTGCTACAGGGTGAAGGGAGGGAGCATGCTTGTGTTTTGTAAATTATATGCAGTTTGTGCTGTTCTGGTGCCGTGCTGCTTCTGCTCACCACATCCTGCCTTCCTGGCTACCAGGTTCCATTCTGACACCCTTGTGTCTAATGAGCAGGAGAGCAGGATGCCAGCAATATGTTCTGAAGAGCGTGAGTAATCCCTGGTGTCTGAGAATAGAATTGGGTTGAGAAACCCTATGAAAAGCCAGTAATTCCTCTTATTCCAGCCTCTCTGTGCTCTGAGTCACGCTTCAGATGACACCCCAAGGTCAGTTGACAAAGACATCTGAATTTCAGTGAAACTTAAGGGTGCACTGCCATTGCTTGGGAAAATACTCGTCCATTCAAATGTTGCCTTTTAACACAGGCAATGAACTCAACGAGGGGATTCTGCTTGTCTTGCAGCTGCTTTGGCCCTTACAATTGTTACGTTTTTCTCCAATATTTCACTTCATTAAAAGGGTCCTTCACTAGTAATGGGGAAAACTGCAAAGGAAGTATACACACAGTGAAAAAAAAAGAGAGCTGAACTTCACTGGAACTTGGCAAATATTTTAATGTCTGCTTTGCCCAGGAGTTTGTGTTGGCTTCTCTGGTTGTAGCTGTGCTGATGGGATTCATTGGAATTTTTCTTGGATTTGACTTTCAGGAGGGTGTTCCACAAGTGAAGCCATTTGCATTGCAGGACAAAAGCCAAGCTCTACCTGATAAATGTCACAAGCAAACACCAGTCTTTTGGCAGACTTGACCACTGCTACCTGTTGCAGGGCAAACTGATGTTTCCTCTGAAGGCAGTGATGCTGTTCTGGACAGTGCTGAACCACCGGGTTCAATCCACTACAGCAGTTAATCCCAGTGGGCAGAGATGTAAACATCCATCACCTCTAGGAATGGCATCCTCAAAACAAAGCTTAACACATTGCTTCTATGCCTATCTCCTCCAAGCCTTTTTACTAAGAACTTTACAATTAATATCACAGTGGTCTTACATCAACTGCAGATTTTGCTTGAAGGTCCTATTTTAATCTCGAAATACATCATGTATTCCTTCTCCCGATCGCTTCACAGGTGAATGGGGGGGTCTTATTTGGAGGAAAGAAGAAGGGGGCAAGACATCTGCTTAGCTCCAGAAAGGATGTCTTTCAATTCTCTATGGAGATGGCTTCCTGGAGGTGGGTGGCCTTTTATTCACGCAGACGGTGAGTTGCTGACTGAGAAATCTGTGTAGGGAAATGAGCTTTGTCCCAATTCCACTGGAATCAGCTGGGTTAGGGAGATTCTCACATGTTTTTTTTTAATGAGCTCAGAATCAGTATCTTAAAAGATGTTACCGTAGGCTAATAGAATAACATTGCCAAACACTTTTTGACTGACAGGCAATCCTAGGCTGAGGCAAGGAGCATGCCTGACTATTGACATGGGTATTTATTTGACTACCTGCCTTCAGACAGCACATTTTAGGGCAGCTTGTCAAATGAAAGATCCACTGACTGGCTGGAATCCTTAAAGCAATGTGCTTTTTCCTTGGGAGACAAAGCCCGAGACCAGGCCTCTTTATGATATCGTTGTTTTAGACAGAGAAGTTAAAAACCACCCCCACAGAATATAATCAGAAGACACATCCAGAAGATTTTGTCATCTGCCTGACTTCACCCTGTGGTGGTTAAGAGCTGTGATGGGATTGGAGTCACAATGGTCTCAGGTTAGACAGACTCTGAAATTTTTTGTTTCTGTTTCAGATCTGAAGGCAGCTTTCATGCCTAAAGCTTGTGTGTATTTCTTCAACAACATTAGACATTCTGTAAAAATTTCACCTTCTGTTTTTAAGAGGATCAAGCTAATCAGGATAAAACAACACAACTTTGTTTCTGAGTTCTTTCCTCAGAGAGGAAAAGTTGCACAGACCCTATATGTCTCTCACAGATACCTCTGTTTCCTAATGGCATTCTGTTTAACCTTTCAACGTGCTCTTCAATATTAGCTTGCTTGTCATTTTTTTTGATAAATTGCACCCTGAGTTTACTACATACTGTATTTACATCTGTGCTGTTTTTCAACTGCAGTTCTGCTATTTTTAGAGCTTTATCAATAAACAGTGATGTGGGCTGTTGTGTTTGGTTAAGGGTTTTTTTGTGAAGCTTTTTTATTATACAAAATAATCCACAAAACATTGTCTGGACTTCTTTTGATGTCACTGGCATCTGGTTCTTAATCTCTTAAGTCTTTCTTTCCAGACATCTCTTGGATGACGGGACTATTTTTATTCAGAGATACTGACTGCTGGTTATTATCATGGGAATGGTAGGTGATCACACCCACAGCGCTATCCAGACTCCCTGCTGCTCTGGAGCAGCTGAAGTTTCCACTCAGAGAAAGGCATACTTCAGAAGAAGTGCCTGAGCTGTTCATGTACTTATTCTATAACTTGGCACCCACCTGGAAAGACAACTGTGTTTCCTTCTGTTACCTCAGTTATGCTCTTTTCTCTAGGAAAACCAAAAACCGGCTGTCTCGAGCTCTCAAAAAGAGGCTGCTGCATTTCATTGTCCTGACTCACCAGGAAGGTTGTCATAGCTGGAAATTTGCAGAGATGCTGTAAGCATTTGGGTGGATGTTGAGTTTATAATCACCAATGGCCATAATAATGCTATTGCTTTGTAATGTACTTTTAAAAGTAAATGACAACACAGCTGGTGATTTTCTGCTTAGTGCTTTAAAACTCTCCATCGTTCCATTAGAGGATGATGCTCACAAAAAAAAAAAAAGAAGTTACTATTGTTAAGCCACATTGAAAACCCGTCCACCTTCTCTAACAGCATAAAGCATTTCTCTTCTTGTGTCACTTGGCTGAGTATTGAGTTCTAGGCTTTTGCCCTCATCCCTCGATGTCTTATCCAGATTCCTGGAGACAGTCCAGTTCTTTCTGTTAAAATACTGCAGTTGCTGTAGCGCTGCAGCGCATGTATTGACAGGGGATGCTGAAATGCCAGGCTCTGCTTCTGGTTGACTTTTGCTGACTGCCCTAACGATCCATCCACCACTTTGATGCATTACATATAAATACTTCTCTTTGTCTAGTGCTTTTCACAGAATGCCTTTTTGTTATGTTTGCAGTTTGGATTTAAAAGAGAAAAATAAATTTAAAGCCTCCTTTACATTAAGAAGACTAGAAAATGGTCACTGCATATTAAAACTGCTAAAGGAAAAGAAATGGAGAAAATCTACCGAAAGTAAGGAAAATACTGTGTAAAACCTTCCTTAATGAAAAATGGAATTTGTTTCTAATAAAAGGAACTTTAGGCCAAAGCTAAATAATCTACTCTGTTGCAAATGCCTAACTAATTACTGATTTATCCTTGAGGTAAAATCTTTGGCTTTTGCAAAGTGGAAATGGAAAACCCTGATGACTTTGCGTGTTTCTGTCACAATTAACCGGGAATGAACACTCATACCTTCTGGGTTTGTTGGCTGGGGTTTTGTTTGCTTGTTTGTTTTGTTTGGGGTTGTTTGTTTGTTTGGCTTTTTTGGGGGGGAGGGGGCAAGGGTGGGAGGGGATGGAAACGGAGGGGTTTTTTTAGCTTAAAATAGGTTTTACTCCACTTGCTTCCCAGCTTCGGACTCAGGTTGTTTAGGGCTGTTTTGATTTTAAAGACCCCTCCCCCCAGCTCATCGGAAGAACAGACAGAAGCGCGAGGGGAAAATAATCCTTTTACACGTGAAGACGGTATCAGCATCAGTATAATGATTTTCACTTTAGCAAAAGGAAAACCAATAGCAAAGCGGTATTTGGGTGCATCAGGGGAACAAACAGAACAGTTACCACCGCACAAAGATGAATGGTATATTGTTCAGAAGACATTTCCATTCGGCACCGTACTTTTCAACACCTGTGTAGTTCACAGGAAGGGGATAGCCCCAGTTTGGGAGCTGTGCCGTGTGGTTCGCGTCGGGAAACCTCGCTCGGGACTCAGCGGAACCGCAGCCGCTCCCCGCCCCCGGCTCCCCAGCAGCCGCAGCCGTCCCGAACCCGGTGCGCGCTTGGACACGGCAGATGCCTTTTGTTCTGTAGCTCGCAGCTCCTCTGCATTCCTCCCACGTACGGGCTCGTATCTCATCGCCTGGTGTTGCTCTCGACTGCCAAAAGGTAGATCCACCTTCGGCGGACCGACCGCGGGGAAAGGACCTTTTGTTTTCCACTGACAAATGAGCAATGTTAGTTAATTCGGAACACTTAAAAGTCTCGCGCTTTAAAACAAAAGAAGCCCTTTTCATTTCCGTCAGGCCAGGTGGCACTGTTCGCCCCGGGGATGGTTCCGTGCGCCTGCTGGAAGTTGGTGTTTGCACCGATGATAGAATGAACAGCTCCCGGCCGGGACAGCGCGACACCGGCAACACACGACGGCAGGGTCTGGCCGTAACATAACCTCGGGAGCGAGGCAAGCCCCGGTGCGAGGCATTTGGGGTTAGCGCAGAGTGACAGGCACCGCACCGGAGTGGGAGAGGAGAATTTCTCTCCACAAACGGGGCGCGGGGCAGAGCCAGGCGAGGGCGGATGCTCCTGCCTGCCGGCGGCTGCCGGACCTCGAGTCCCTGAAGAGGGCGAGAGTGACCCAGAGGTGGTCAAGTTCACGGGCGGCGGGGCCGCTCGGACGGCAGCCGCCGGACACCCGGGGCCGAGAGGGGCCGGGGCGCGTCCCC